>DVQP01004000.1:0-10118 GCA_018231745.1 Danaus eresimus
TATATATATATATGCAATTGCTTACGTAACAAATATGATAGCTCTGAGGGTCTCTATTTAATATAAAAGCTTATATCGATCGGAGCCAGCCTATATACAACATGCCAACAACATTTAACACAACATGACACTATTGACCCTAGTTTTATTTTTATTGTTTTTGATTACTTACGACCTCGTATCATAGAAACGTAGCGTACTTTAAAGTGATTCGACACATAATTGTCACATACAGAAACACTTGAATTGTTTCAAAGCTCTAGAAATATAAAACAAAAACATATATTTTATCACCGCCAGCTTTATATAGAGGGTTTTAATATTTTTTATACATTTTCTCGTTCCATTAACCAGCAACTACTCTCCCGTCCTGTGGTTACAACATAAAGCGGCGTGTAAGTTAAATAAGCTATTTGCGACGGACAGCGGTTATGCACATAGTGATCATAATATAAAAATAATGACGTCAAATGAGGAATTCTTATTGGTGTTTATGTGGAACGCGGCCGCCGAAAATAAATATCAAAGATGAGGCATAGTTTTATATTATGTACTATGATTTTTTTTGCTCCATTATTATTATATAAAAATTATTCTGTATCTGTTTTCATACGGTATAAATAGATCCGGATTCGGGAATAAGCAGCATTTTATCAATGCGCGATAAAAATATTTACATATATTGCTATACAAATAATTAGATTTGATTATAATATTTTAGCGAGCGATGTCGAAACTATTATAATTATTAATGAGATGATTTATTTCGGTACATTTGAACTTTTTCAACAAAATTTAATTATGTATGTGAGGTTTTAAAGCGGTTACGTATTATTAAATATTAAATTCATGTAGATAGCTTGCATCCGTCGCATATTTAATTAGTTTATCTTTAAATAGATTTCATTTATGTCATTTACTTTTCACAATATTATTTCTATACGATCCAAAAGTCTATTGAGGGATGGATGGTAAATTGTTTCCTTATTATTCGTGATTTTGTGGCGAACTTGGACGAGCGCCAACGCTGCATCCGACTGACATAAATTCTTTTAATTGGTTTATGCATTTTCTGCTTAATTTTTGTTATAATATCTATTCATAAACCTTCAGTTATAGCATCTAATAGTTTTTCATTCTGTTCCATGGCAAAAGTTCTCTAGTCCACTATTATCATGTACCTACAGTAATAATTAAAATATATTAAGTTATAAAAGGTCGAAATGAAGAAATTGTTATCGTATAATGGAATAAGTAAGTGTAAGGCAAACAAAAACAAAACATAATTTATTGTCAAAACCAGTCTCGTGACTAGAGGATTTTATTATCAGTTAGATAAGAAAAAAATGTCTTTGCGTTCCCTCACGAAACTGTTATATCGTAAGGGTGTAGCGGTACCGTGTATCGTATATTCGGCAAATTTTATGCCCATCTCTGTTTAGGCAGCCATACTGAAGGAATCGATCGGCCACAGCACGCCAACACGATAAATTACTTTTTACGTCCATACAATTTTCAAAGAAAGCACTGCATGATTTGCAGACAGTCAGTTGGAATCACTGCGGTCGCTCGCTCGCTCGAATACGTTCTCATCGATTGATTTTATTTGGTTTCTGAATATTATCAAGCTGGCTGCAGAGATTAGAGAGCAGAGAACTGAGGTCCCTCTGAGGGCGAAGAGTGTTTGTCTGACGCAACATCCGAGGTCCCAACATGGTCGGAGCACACGTAGCGCTGATTCCTTGCGTTGTCGATTTTCTGATAAACAATACATTCATAAACAGCCTTCAACTGGTCAAATCAAACGACCCCATAAAGTTAGTAACGTCGTCGTCAAGGGGCAAAAAAGGAAAGTCATTGAAAAAATACCGTACAAAGTATCTATTCAAAATTTATCTATACCTATTTACGCTGACAACTCTGATTCCAAACATTCAACCTCCGATATTAATAATGTTAAGCATCCGACAAAATTAATCGATAATAGAAATAAGTCTTCTAATCTTAAACAGGCGGGTGAGAAGAAACTGTGTCAGACTGTATGCAGAAAAGAGACGGAAAACAAGCTGCTGTTGCAGATAAGTGAAGCCGAGCAAGTTACAGACTTTGAAAGGATTCTTAATTCTAATGCAATACTGTGGCATCGCGCTCGCGGACTCGTGTGGCGAGGAAGCGTTGCCGCTCACTCTCCTTCAGCTTCGTTGCTTCCAAGACCACGGTCATTTTACTCACTAAGAACCGTCAGTCAGGCTTATCAGAAACTCTATCGTGAACACGAGGAATCTCTTCAACAGCTCATTGATAAATACCGGCAAGAAACTGCTGATGAACGGAATAAAGCAACCACGAGTTTACTAGAAAACAATTGGTACGAAAATCTTCAAGGACTGTCGGAGTTTTACGAAGACGATCAATCATTACAGAAAGAAATCGCTACTATCACCGATCGAATAATAGCTGAAGAAATTCGTGGAACAAATGAGCAAACAACAACAAGAAGCAACTTCAGCGTTAACTTGGCTGGCTTGATAGACTTGCAGGTGACCGGGGAAGGTGTATCACCCACCTTCCGCGACGACCTTGGTCCTTCACCGGATGTGGAGCGCGAAGGTCATGACGATAAGGAATGGCTGGCTCCGAGTATGAGCGCAAACTCCGATGAAAGACATTTACAAAAGGTATCAGACCTCGACTGTCTGGTGGACAATTTGAACACAATCCAGATCGTTAGCGACGCAAATGTTCCGACAATAACGTTCAGCAATTGTTGTGAGGCTCGCTCTCAACTGGACGTTCCTGACAATACAGAAGTCGTCATTCATCTCACTGTACCTTCTATTGATAGCATCCAAGAGGCGCGGCCACCTATGATGTGACAGTAGAATACTTTAAATAAATTTGTTATACAAATTAACTGTTTTGTTATGCTAGAAAATGATTGCAATCGAATCAGAGCAATCCGTATCCAAAGAGGAAGTCATGTCCAAGGTAGAGCCTACTAGTTCACAAAGGACTCTCACGCGGTCCAGTGCTGTGAGTCAAAAATCTGTAGATCTAGTCGTCCACCCGGAAAGTTCGAATAATCCTTTGCACAGATCAAAATTAGCGCCCAGTCGATCCTCTTCAGAGTCGTCGTCGGGGAAAAAAATGCTTAATTTGAGAAAAACTAAGAATTCTTCAATAGAATCAACAATGAGCTTGCCGAATCAGAAATCTTTGGAGAAAAAACACGGCAGCCTGCGACATCAGAAGTCGGTTGGCGCTCATTCAGATGTAACATTGAGCACACAAACCTCAATGTCGGATGACAGGAAGGCTCTCAGGGAGGCACTGTATCAGGGTATATTTCATAGACACAGAAGGACGATTTTCGCCGTAGGCTCATTTCTCCGTATGCTTAAAAGCAAAACGTCCAATTATGACTCTATAAGGTCCGACTCAGACGAGATATAGCAGTCAACGCCAGAGGATCGTTGTTAATACTGCAGACTGCAAACGTGCTTTTTATCGTTAAAATGTTATTAGATTTAGTAAATTGTATCATAATTTGTTTTATATTAAAATGTTCCTGATAAGTTTCTACGGAGTTTTTATTGTTATAGAGAACCCCGCTTACATCCTGCTAAGTTTTGTGTGTAGTGTAATATTATTGGATCGCAATACACCATTGCAGAAAAATATTACGTGTACAAGTGTGCCAAAGCATGGTTAAATGTTTTCATTTTATTCCATATGACAAACAGTAAATTGTCAGTGAAAATTCAAGATATAAGAATAATGAGGGTAGGTAACAGTTTATGATTATTTGTTTTCTATTACAAATTCGCGTGACGAGGCTCAAGGGCACACTAGCTCTCTGATTACCTTGACATTAACGAAATAAAAAAAGACCATTATCATACCGAGGACGATTTGTTATGAACTTTTATCTGACTGACAGTTATTAATCGATCACAAATTTTGGCTTATACAGAACTTTCCTCGCGGACGGTCCAAACAACTGCTAAATGTTTTTCTGTTACGGTGTTACTCGCGACGTTAGATTTGTATTGATTAATTATTAACTAATTATTGGAATGTAACTAGTAAGTTTTGCTAAATAAGGTGATGCTAACAAAAATAGAGCTTAAAATTGTACGTACATATATATTATGTATTTTTTATAAATAGCAACATTTGCGACATTTTAATTGTAATGGGACACGAGAGATTAGCTCTTTAGAGACACAAAAATCAACAAAGTCCGAATAAATTTTTGAATAAAATCAGAATCAGAAGCCAATAGATTAATCATCAGACCCAAGTGTCATGTTTGATTTACTTATATGTTTCATTGTACAATGGCTTGTTCGTATCACAAAAATCTCTGAAATGGTTACCGTTCAGTGTTGCTATATATATAAGAACTGCTGGTTAATAGTACATATACTTTGCAATGTTAATTATAATTATATGGTATTGCGAACAAATTGAACTGTTATAACACATTTTTGGAACATTTTACGCACTTTTATATATTTGTAAAAAATTTTGTATACCATGCTGTTGTAAAATAGGATAAATAAATATATGTAATTGATTGGAACAGGCGCTTCTCGAGGAGTGTTCGCTCGATTGTAATTATTATTTAGTTGCGTTATAGATTCCTACCATATATAAACCAGCCTGCCACAGTGAATAATATTCATTTTATTCGTATTAAAAAAAAAATTAATACATTCTAATGTCCTCTGTCTATCGAATGTTATAAGTTATAAGCGTTCTTTATTTTATTTACATGTTTTTTGATAGCCTTATAGTTATGTGCTTTTTTTTTATATTGTATTAAATTAATTAATTGCAAGTGGTGTCTATAAATTATCATGGGCGTAGTGAGGGCGAGGCAGGGCGAGGTTGGAGGTGTCGGTGTAGAAGCGTTCATGAATTACATTGTAAATATTAACTTTGATTGGTTCGGTTAGATCGATGGTTGATGAAGGGGGATCGAAAAATGTTTGTCCTATATGTAACAAACCCACAATGTACTATGAATATGTGTTTGAATGTGTAACTGTTTGTGTTATAATCTATTAGACTAATTTTACTATACGTAAATAATTTTAATATCATTTCATAATCATAGATTGCATTCATTGTTGTTTTAAGTAACGTAATAATTTTTGTTGTGTAATGGCTTAAGATTAACTAAGTCATAATTTTGTATAATTTTAAACATTCCTGTAATTATTGTATCATAGAAATGTGTCCGAAAAGAATTTAGAAAATAAAAATAAGACTGCGTAATATATAAAGAATGGCAGATAAATGGTTTTGTTTTTGGTGACATACAAATTTACCGCGTGAATAAAAATTGTTTTTATTATAAATGTCTTTTATTTATGGAACGGGTAACATAAAATTAATCATGTTAGAAACCCCTGCATAAATATTATAGCAAATTCAATTAATTTTACGTCATCAATAGCTGTTGACCGCATAACGTAACATATTTACTTAAAAATTCCGTATTATTTAAAAGATAATAGCAAAAATAAGACTTCAAACATCTACCACCACCAATAGTATGGTTATTTAGCTGTAAATAATATTAATTAATATATAGGGTGTTTTTTTGTTATTCCGAAATATAGAATGAGTCTGAATAGGGCAGTTTAAAAGGGATTACATTTTGAATGCAATTAAAAAAAAAACATTTAAGATTAAATCTCAACAATCTTAGTAATCTATATTTGTCACCTTAATAAACCGAAACGAATATGCACTTGCTTAAAATACAGAATCAAACGTATCTAATAAATACTAGTTATTTATAAAATAAAAGCTTTATGTTAATGTTCTTCGAGCTTCGTAATATTCTATTTAAGTTTTCTATATCAGTAAACTTTTCTCATTACTTGAGTGGTTTGTTATCGCCTCGTAAAATGTCATTAATACAATTAACTAATACAAATGCTTCTATTTCATTAATTTTATTGCGAAACTGTATTGTAATAGAAAATTCATGTTTATTGTTTAATAAAATCATTTAGTTCACATACTCTGAATAAGTGAAGTTTTGACGACGCAATTTAACTTAAACTATTTTTACTATTGTCAATATATTGATATATATTTTGTAATACAGATATTTTTTTTGGAGACAGCTGTTTTTTTTTTTGTGTTTTATCAAAATGTCAGTATATCATCAAAATAAAGACTCATATGAACTTACGAGTCTCTTATTAATGAAGAAAAAAGTTATAAAACTGGAAAGCGACGAATTATTATGATTTACTTTAAACATGATAACTATTTTACTTAAATACAACCAATGTAATAGAGCTCTCTAATTGAGATTCGGTGATAGAATCCACTTAAGGATCATTACTGGGAAGCAAATTTTACTTCAACAGCACCTTAAAGAATAATTGCAAAAAAAAAAAAAAACTAAATGAAACACCCAAAGTGGAATAAGTAATTTTTATTTAATGTCATTTCGTCTAATTGAAAGCATTAATCGAGTTAATATTAATAAAATACACAATAACTATTATATATAGTTAAACTATCAGACGTTATAAAAAAAAAACAACTTTGGTTCCTAGCTTACAATGATACATCTGTGTTGTAATTGAAACGGAAGTCCGGAAACTAGGGACTAGAGGGTCACTTGCAAGCGAATCGTATGACTGTGAACTCTAGAACGGAAGTAAACTACACATAAGTCATCCATGATGAATATTTACAAGAGCATGCTCAAGGCACGAGACGGCTAAGCCGGTCTCTATGTACAGGTTGGCCCCGAAATAATAAAATAAAAGATTACACTTGATACTTTAATTTATCACATCGATCAAATATAAATCTAATAATATATATTAAATATTTTAATCTACCCTCCTCGCAGTCTTACCTTGTGTACCAGCACGATCACAACGCCCAAACCGTTAGACCCGGGTGGCCCGCGCGGTCGGTTAGTTTGTCTTAATTCAAGAGATCGCAGACACTGACACATAACATCTATGTAGACATTCATATAAGTATATTATGTACATAACACCAAGTCAATATATAGAGGCGACGGGACTAACGACAGCTATTTATTTGGTATATAACCAGTTACCGTATACAGTATACACGTACGCAGCTGTGATCTTACCACGAGTTCATATCCACACTCAATACGGACCGTTTTTGGTTACATTAAATATTCTTTGCGTCGTGACGGTAACGATTTAGGTTTGGGAAGAAAAAACTCCAACGAGCCTGTATTCAGTGTGACGATGGACGCTCCTGGTTAGTCCACAGAGCCGTCATACACCGACGCTACTACGAAGGATGTATCCTGGTGATCACTGTGATGATGATGATGATGATAATGATGATGATGGGAGCTTAAATCATTGGATGCTGATCGTGTTTATTAGGTGATCAGTACGTTATGGTTTTTGGGCAGACGGTTCACGTCTTCTTCCTGGTGCCGTCGAAGATCTCTCTGAAGTCAGTCAGCAGGACATCCACCACGTTGTTCTGTTGGATGCAGTCTATGGCTATGTTGTGGGCTTGTTCCGCGGGAGCCCACAGCAGCGTGGGCCCGAACACTATGGCCAGATTCGCTGTGTGCATGCGATTGCGTTCGCTGTACTGGGTCACTCTGGGGGTGAGAGGCGTTCATTATATGATATACCGGGTTTATATTATATGATCAGCTCGCACCAGCTCCTTCGTGTAATGAACTTACTTCAACAGATGTTCCAGTAGGAATTTCAGTGTATCCCTGTTGCACTGCGGCAGCGACTGCACTATGTCACGGAACTCCCTGATCCTGGCCTCTCTCGGACGTATCGCTGTAGAATAAAGACAAATTGTATTATAAATATATTTCTGTACTATTATTATTTGGTTTTATTGTTATCAAGCGGTCACGTACAGCAGGCAGCCAGCACACGGTCGAAGAGACAGCACGGTATGAGCGGTTCCTTGAGCTCGCGGAAGAACAGCTTCAGGGAGCCCGTCAACACGTGGATGTCGGGGCTGTTCTCGATCACCGACATATTGTTCTGATCAATCTGAGAAATACTTGTTATTGCACATGATAAAGAATAAAAAGTTTACATAGAAATGTGTCGGGCGGTGTGTGTACCTCGAGACGTATCTTCTGGACCTGGCTGAGGTTTCCACTGGCGCGGTAGAGACCATCGGTGGACATGTTATCATCGCTGGCCTCTATCTCCCGTACACAGGCGCGCACGAACTCCGGAACTCGCGGAGGCGTGAGAGGACAAACCTCCTCCAAACGACGTCCGAACACTGGCTCGTCTGGATCACAATAACAATATATTGACTCTACATGCTATTGCTATATAACTCATGATATTTTATACATTTGTTTCGATTTCAGTCTCTTCCGTTTATTAGCACAGTCCATCCGTTGGTTATGTCTACTTACGCACGTCGTTTCCTGTTTGTTTCCTACTATTTGTACAGCCGATAGTCCTAACCAACTTGTGTGTTAATGTACCCATTAATTCCGTTCAAATATCTATAACCAAAATCATCGCTACGCACTTTATCTACTGAACCAAAAGCCGCATAACTACATTTAATGTTAATGTCAAACAACCATCCACCTCTATAGGAGATTAGGGTAAAACTAGGTACTAATGATAAAAAATAAAACACGATTCAGTCCATCAAACCGGTCTATTATACAATGTAATGGCACACTACGTACAATACTTACCACCGTGATTAGTCCAAATCCGAAAACTTTCAAATCCATTAGCCAAACAAAGCAACTATAAAATATCACTTATATCCGACCTTTGTAAATTCCCTTCTTCACCAGTACTTCCATCGCTGGCCTCTTCGCGAAGAACTTCTTCAACCTACTCCTGACGTGTGATTTCTGGATAGAAACCTCCGTCGAATCACTCAAATCTTCATTGCTACTGCCACCGGCTGTAACGTTATAACATTATAATGGAAGCGGGATCAGACCGAGCGAGACCGGGGCGTGGTTAGAGAAAGTTAATGAAACAGCAGGTAGGAACATTTAATAGCATCCCGCACAGACGGACACAGGTCTAGAACTAAAACTTCGTTACCTTGGATGATGAACTGCTCTACACCGAACAGCACCAGGTGTTCGTTACGAACTGCTGTCTCAAATATACAACTACCGATACCCGTATACTCCCCTCCCGTCCGAGATGGAAGGCTGTTTGTTCAGTTTGTAAATATATATCATTTTATTACGTTTCTGGTTGTATTGTTCAAGTGTTCCTCAAAATTAGCTTAACATGTTAATGGTCCAATATTTTTTAGACCATCCCCGCTAGATTAATTTATTTATTTAGCTGTTAGATATTCAGTTGTTTGCCAAAAAAACCTTTCCATATATAAAGATTTTTGCCGAATATAATTTGTGAGGTTTCAAACTTTGATAGATTTTTTTATACCATTAATTTTTGGCATTTTTTTTTATTGTCATCTATAAATCTGGTGCTTTGAAATTTGATTTACATCTGTATATAAGTAAAAGTGCGAAAAGTATCAAAGCAGCATTTCTTGTAACAGGGGAATTTGAAACGACCATCGGCCATAATTTAATAAACGACAATTGTTATTATTTTGGTTCAGTAAACTAACGCATCACGTTTAGACAATCGACTCTCAAATAAGTTGAAAACGTTCTCGGAATTTCGTCAAATTTGGAATAAATACGTAAAAATACATAAAGTTATGTTCAAGAATCAAAAATATATATCATTTAATAAAACAAATGTTATCTTATAACAGTGAAATGTTTTATTGCCAGCGATAATCACATTGCTATATCAATGTTAGCTTATTGTTCTTCTAACGGTACATAAAATTTGCATTGAAATAAAAAATAAAATAACAATGGAATAAATTTTTTTGTAATATTCGAATATTATTCGAGTATTTGGATATCGTCATAACGTATCATATCATATCACATCATATCATAGATTACCATGATTGATTATCATCAATCGTATGAATTGTCACAACTTTTAATAATCGCCGTGAATGCAACCAATATCTAGATCGCACATTTTAAGTTATATTTACGTAAAATAAAATAATAATATATATAAAAAAATTTTTTTTTG
>DVQP01004001.1:0-10113 GCA_018231745.1 Danaus eresimus
TTATATATATATATATATATACATACATAAAGGCGTAGTTATTCCGTCAACGAAAGACTTCTTTTTTTTATAAAAACCAAATGATAAAAAAAAACATATGAATTTACGATCAAATAAGGAAATTTATTTAAAATAGGTATGCAATTTTTTATAACAGTCTTCTTCAAATAAATTTACATATAAGTATTTATAATAAGCATAGAACAAGAGAAAAATAAATGAAATAAAAATATATTAATTTAATTCTTGTCAGAAGAAGAGTATTCAGGACATTAATTTTATATAAGGAAAGCAATTCTTTATGGGTAGTCTATTAAAGTCTGAAGGGACCAGAGTTTGCTAATGAATGACATTGTTACATCTGCGCATGATAATTCGTGAGTCATTTTGTTTATTGATATTATTATTAATGATTCCGGTACAACGTAATGGAAATCACAAAGAACTTTTAAGTCGGTCAACATATTTTTTGAGCAATCGATAAATTAGTACAGGGGAACGGTTTGAGACCGATAAATATAAATAAATAATAATCAATCCGATGGCTATAAATTATGAGAAATATATGTTCTATTCGAATGATACATTTTAAACATATAGAAAAGAAAATTGCTATTTTCACTTTCACGTTTCACGTTTTTTACTCGGTTTTTGCCAACGTCATTGTTTCATTTCTTTCTAATAGTAATTACTAATTAATACATATAATAACGTCTTTGCAATTGTTAAAAAGAATTTAAAGGTTTATTGATCATAACAAGTTATCTAATAATTAATTGATTTAAACTTTTTTACGACTGACAACACTATTATTAAGATCAATGGAAACAATTAAAAACTGATAGTGATATCAAACGGTAGAAAAAAGTCATGGCTTATTTTCTTATATTGGCGGTAAAGGTTTTTTTTACCACAATTATTATTGTAGCTTAAGCAGATAAAACATTAAGGAAACAAAAACTATATTCAGAAAAACATTAAAGGAAATAAAATGCACTACTTTAAAGCTAAGATATATACATCCTTTCAAGAAAACTATCTTATTAGAAGACAGTAATATAGAAATAATAGATTTTATTTGCAATTATTGAATAGTAACAAGATGTATCCCGATTCAGAAGAAATTATTTATTAATGAGGTCGTAAGATTTCTCAAGTTCCTTCATGTATCGCCCGTTCGCTGCATATGTGGACCGATGAACTTGTTTCAACTCAATCGCTTGGAAATCGTTTTCTAGTAATTCGATCATGCGTTCAATAATTAACTTTAATTTACAAGTACATATAATTGTGATGATTGAGGATTTAAAATTAAAAATCGATTTTAAGATAACACAGTTAGTACCATTGTACTCTAACATTTGTATCGCACAAGGAACTAATTTCATATTTCGAGTATTTTTTGTTTACTTTAAATAAACTTTGGTACTTCTGTTATAGACAGAGCTCTACTTCGCGGGAATATGTAGAATATAGTGGTCCATTTATTACTTCATACTAGACGTTTTACGTTTGCATTTTTACCAATCTTTCATCAACATCCGAGATAGAAAATAGACTAAACAAAATTCACTTAACCATTTAAAACGAGAAGCGCATTTAAATTTTAAAATAAATTTTATGTCTTTAATGCATTTGATACTCGTGTCTTGGGTAAAAGAATTTTATACCCCATTATTGTAAGGTTTTACGGTAAATATGTGGGAAAAACATTAATTATTGTGTATTTTCATTGACGATGCACGTTATTATTTAAGTTTAAAATATTTATATTATTAGAAAATGCAGTAGTAATCATTTTATGAAACTATATATTTTAAACCACTATCCGTATTTAGATACCCTACTAGCTCAGTGACAAGTGAAAGCGTATTTTATACAATTTTAAATGTAAAAAACAATATACGGTCGTTAAATTATCTAATTATTACGTAATGCAGTTTACATTTGATGGACTCTTAAGACCCAGTTATTTCCTCATGGCGTTTGTGCAATTCGCGCTCTCGGACCGTAACGCCTCCTTTCTGATGGTCTTATATTTATTTTACTAGTTAATGTATTGTACCGATTGTTATGTATTGAATTTTATATAGTTCTTTTACGTAGTCATTACAAATATTATACGCACGCGATCGATAAAGGAATCCTTGAATAATATTAACATGTGTTTACATTAAGGAACCGTAACTTCACACCTTAAATATGTGACATAATTTATTACATACAGTTTAAATGCTTTATATTTGTTTTACAGAGACCAATAGACAAATACATATTATGTTTAGGACTTATTTTATAATAAAAAGGGCTCTTATTATTAAAGTCCTTTCATAGGAAGTAAATTTCATTTTTTTTCGAACTTAAAGTACTTGTATAGATAGCTATTCTATGTAAAGTTATAAACGTATACTTGTCGGTATATAATATTGTTGTGGCATAAAATAAAAATGTTTCTTTGTTAATCCAGATATCACAGTTCAGTTTATGTCTAAATTAAAAAGTTGTTTAGAACTTTGAATGAGTGATTACAAGATGTGTTCAGCCTTTTCCTTATTTTATTTACTCTCAAGAAATTGCTTCGAAAGTTTCAAGAGTAATATGACATTGATGGACTTAAAAACATTATGAAAATTAAACATTACCCGGGAAAAGCGGTCATGGAGGACCCGTGGCTTTCAATCAACGATAGAACTATGGACCTTGTTTATGCAGCCAATTGGGTTGGAGCTAATAATTTAAATAATCATAAGGAAGAATATAATCAGGATAGTCAACCCAGATTTAATTCGATATCTAGAAGCAAATCTTGTAGAGATATTGATAGAAATTCAAATAAAGATGACAGCGAATTACATGCTTACCACGAACAAGAATACAATCACAATCATTGTAGTAACAATGAAAATATATCTCAATTAGCAAAATATCAACAAGTTATAGAAGAAAAAGCACGGACAAATGATAATTTCCTCATACAAAATAAAATTAAACATAGTTATAGTTTTAAAGATATGCCAAATGGATATAAACCATCAACATTGAGACGGGTTAAAAGACGAAACTTTACAGAATGGGATATTGAAGCGTTTGGTCCAAATGACCGTCAAGCTCCTGTTCCACCTCAACGAAAAGAATCACATAAATATTCACATCGTCAGAGGAAACCTGACTCAAAAAAAAGTTGTTATCCTCTCCCAGACCCTGGGCCATTACCCCCTGATCCATCATCAGAATCATATTATGAGTATTATTCAAGAGTTAGTCAACAAAATAATGACACTGATAGTGATAAAATTAAACTAATGCAAAAAGAGCCAAAGAAAGATAGTGGAAATTCAAAATCATATGGATCTTCGCGTGGGTATGGAAATGATACTATGTATCAAATAATTAATTCAATGGCAACTTTAGATTTAACACCTATAAAATCTAGAGCGGGAAGTAAAAACCTCGACACGGATAGCGAAGCGGAAGATTTGGGTTTATACATGCATCCTATAAATGAATCGTTATCTACATGCGAGCAACTTCCTGAGCGTAATACACAACCTGAGAACGTTAGGAACGGACGTATGGACGATGTGCGACCTAATTTTCGTTCGAAATCTATGAGAGTGAAAAGTGAGGGACGTACGCCACTCCGGGCTTATCTTGATACGGTTGAAGACGAGACCAAAGCGTATAATGGTGTTACCGTCACTCAACCGAAAAGGAATTTATCACCAAGCGAACAGCTGACGCTAATGCAGAAAAACATGTATCAAGAAAGCGAACTAACACCTGTCCCTGCCACCGGTAACGGATTTCACTCGCTGGGTTTAGGAAAAGAAAGCGATTATCGGACTAATAACAGTGTGTCCAGACAAATTAAACCCGATAAATATGGGAAGTTATACAATACAGTGAGAGTGAAAAGTGACGATAGATATAATAGATACAATGACATTCTGTCATTTTCATCTCGCGATCGTATTAGTGAAGATCGTGTGACTGACGGTGTATATTCAAGAAGTGCTAAAAGTTCCTCTAGCGGTTCGGATTCAGATTTTTCAATTCCTCGTCCGAAACTCATAGTTCCCGTTCACACTTATGGCACTCGAAAACGAAGAACCGGAAATCTCTGTCAAAGAGAGAGTAATGCGACGGAATCATCTTTAGATGCTGGTATATTACTCGATGTTACACGCTTAGAAGACAAGCCTTTGGAAAGTCAAAGTAATGCAGATTCAGGTGATTTTTTACATATATGTTATTTTCTAAGTCTTATCTTTATCATGTGATTAGCGTATTTTTGGATGTTGTCACGTTGATTGATAGACGTAAAGGTGAACCACATTACCGTCTGCACCTTCTACTTTGCAGTAACATGAACACAAATAAAATGGTCTTACTATTCAAAAGGTATTTGCTCATTTCAATTTTATTTGTAACTCACTTGGTCGAATTATAAATCTTCGTTTATTTTTCTATATTTGAGATTTTGGCGTCACATGGTTATCAAACGATGACACGGAGTTTTGATTTCTCATGATTAAAATAAGATTACTGTCATATTTTATAGTTGGAAAATAAAATTGATGAAATTATTGATATTATTTAAAGTATTCGACCAACTTTCGTTTTCCAAGCGTATTTATTATTGCTTGCTCCAATTTCTTCTCTACGACTTTTGGAAAATCAAGTTGATATTAAATATTTTAATCAGGAAATTAATTTACAGCTTTGGCTGTATACGACACCATTTTTATACTTCAATCATAAATATTTAATTGTACTGAAACGTTAATGTCATAGTAAATGTTTGCTTGAAAGTGCATTAATTTTAAATAACTAACGCCAGGGACTTCAATAAAACCATTTTAATTTTGCCTGTTTTATTTAAAAGCTTGTAATATTAATTCACTTTTGCTTTTTTGTTATTTAAATAATTTAATAATATAATTATCAAAGCTATGTGAAGATACTCAAAGCGATTGTTTATTTCAAAACAATAGTAAGGTGGGTTAAACAAACGGGAATAATGAAATACAATATAAAGCAAATATTTCTTCAATTCGATAATGAATGGAAACAAAGAACGCGGCAGTTTGTATTCTTTGTTTTAGTTGTTTACAGATACAGTCATTTTCTACTATGATAAATAAGAAATTTTATCAAGATATATCATTATTAAATATGCAACCGTTATTTCATTTTGATGGTATAAAATATTGAGTTTTGAAATACTATGTATAATTCAAATATGTGGAGAAAAATGAAAGAACTTTTTGGTTTTAATTTCGTAATTACTCATTGCGGCACTAAATATTTAATAAAATCTTGTTATTAACATTAGAAACATTCGTGTTAAATGTCTCGTGTTTCTCAAAAGCCACAACATATCTTGTTACGTGTTTATTAAAGTTGAAACTGTGCAATATCCCGTCAAGTTCTCTAATGAGACCACTTGTGAGTCACCAATGTGTTGGATTAACCTTGAACATTTATGGCTAAAGAGTATGTGGAACTATGTTCAGTTAATTACTATCAGTTATATCGAATTTATTAATATCATTAGATTAACTTTAACTCCTACTAAAATATATTATTATATTATTATGAGACATGACGTTTTCACTTAAAATTTAAGTATCAGTTCCACATAAAAATTATAAGTGTTATATTGAATGTATAATATCAAAATCTACCATATTGCATTATGACATTTTTAAATACTTAAGTGATAATAAAATTTATTTAAAGTAATATGAAAAGTGTCTGAAATGAACCAATGAATGAACGAATTCAGAAAACGAGTACAGATTTCGCCATTTTAAACGTTACAAGTATAAATTTATTTTATTAATGCATCTTAATACATAAAATATAAGATATATTTTCGTTTTTCACGATTTTATGATTTAAGTTTTTAATGAACACGTACAAAGATAACAGAAGCTCTTTGACTGATTTTAATTTTGCCAACAGAGGGGAGAGTGGAAGTATCACGGGAGAACAAATACCTTAGCACTATGGCACCGGGCAAGGTATTCGGAGAACTGGCGATACTGTACAATTGCAAGAGAACTGCCACCATCAAAGCCGCTACCGACTGCAGGCTCTGGGCCATCGAGCGCCAATGCTTCCAGACAATTATGATGAGAACTGGTCTCATCAGACAGGCTGAATACACTGACTTCCTTAAAAGGTGGGTTATAATGATCAATATTTTATATTGGATAGGTAAAAGTAAATTGTATGTTACGTGTTATGAGAATCGATGTAATTAGTGGGAAAATGTGATGTTTTATATCCCAAAAAATTGCTTATTGTTTTATTTAGTGCAGTGTAAATGTCAGTTAGATTGTTCATATTGTTTTCTTATTAAATTGATCTCAATCTCAGCTTATATTTTCTATTCATACGGGACTCAAAATTGTATCCGTTTTGGCAATATCACCCACGCTTATTATATTTTTATTTAATGGTCTTCGTTTATCCAAGATATCGGCATATCCCACGCGTAATTAAGAGAATACATTAATGAAGAAACCCAGTACATTGTTGATGTACATTTTTTTCTGTAAAAAGGAAACTGTTTATTTTTAACACCACGATTCACGTACTTTTAAAATAAGGTATACATCATCGGTCAACAACTTTCGTTCCAAATCTGTAATCATGAGTTATTTTTGTGGCTATTCGAAGTTTCTTTTATTGGATCGAGTTGTTTATGGCTTAGAGTCCATAAAGTTTGGTAGTGTTTGGAGTAGCAGTTGTTTATATAAGATTTTTTTTCATTTCATTTACTGTCCATGACCATGTCATAACTATTTATATTTTATATCTAAAACATTTACGGCTGCTTTAATATGAAAGACAATGTCGATTTTGAAAGTTGCTATAGCATAGTATTTAATTTAAGCTTTTTATCATATTAATAATTTTCCGTCTCACGAACTGATTTTAAAATTGTTATTGGAGCGTTTTGGAACCAATTGACAAAAGAGTGTTCGTTTACTTTCCACTGTAACTTCATAACAGATACTTGTAAAAATTTTATATCGTCAGAATTAATAAAATATGTTTATAATTAACAAATAACAATTCCATAATCGGAGTATAATATATGAATGAACAAGAAAACTAATTACAAGATCAGACAGATATTGTGTTTTACTTTGTGAAGATATATGTTTGTAGAAGAAAGGATATTGACCCGAGGCACTTATGCAAATTCAATGGGCTGAGCGACGACCTATTCTTATGCTTTCAACGGGTGGTACTCAAATCTGTAGACGTAATGTACTCAAATAATTCTTATTGTAATATAAATATCGAATCACAAAAATTATATTGTTAACTAATAGCCTTAAGAATTGTAAGAATTAACTTTTCAAGAAAAACCGAATAAAAGCTGCTTGATCCACTAATTTAATTGAACCATTTGAAAAGAAATTCTATTAAATAATATAACCAGGTCATCTAACAATGTGATGTAGTGGACACCTGATAAGATCTAAGTTGCTTAAACATTTTGTCTTACATACATAAACTTTAGAAGGAACCATAAGTTTTCGGTTTAAAAATAAATGTTCCAAATTGGTACGAGACACAATGATTTAAAATTTGTATAAAATAAGAAATGCAAGGTAGCATACAGCTTGCATAAGAACTTTTGCAAAGCTGACCTCATGAAAGCATCCTTTCTAACACGAAAACGAATTGACATTCCTGTCGTACGTATTCCAAGATTTTATACAAAACAATTGTAAAACAACATTGCCTAACGTCTCGTGCGATACTTTGCGAAATACTTTGAAGTTTGTCACATCGAATAAGATTTTAGTCAATCCTTTCACTGTTATAATAATTCAGGAAGACAAGCCATTTCCTAACTATATTTAGAAGTAGATTAAATAGTAGTTTAAAATTAAAAATTGCATTGTTCCCCTCCTCTGCGACTCGTATAAAATATCCTTTAAAATTGTTATTAAAAAATGCTAGATACACTGTACAATTCGATATAATCAATTAACGTAGTAGAGGTAGACTGCAATAGATAGGAATATGAAACACGTATGCCATATACTTCGTCATACATGACTGACCATCGATGTCTATCATAATATTTTATGTACTGCGATTGCTCACAAGTCGTAGCCTTCTGTTAAGCAACTATTTACGTAAGTGCTGAAATTAAATACGACCGGTAATTACATAGCAATATCGTTGCAAATTAAATATATCTATTTACATATGCAAGTGCAAACATAAGATATAAAATAAATATAATCCTAATAATACTATAATGATTATAAACATATATACAATAGGCATGTTGTTAATCTTTCATTTAAAAATCATTTACAAGTATCTAGTATTTATTGAAATTATTTTAATATGAGTTCATGAAGTCTTTCCGTCGAGTTGCGTCGATGAAACTGCATAAAATACGACGTCTCATTGTGGACGTATTTTTTACTTCCTAGTAATAATATTTTTCTTAAACTGTGTTGTTTATTTTTTGGTTTTGTTGTTTAAATATTCATTTTTCTTACATCATTTAATAATATAGTATTAAATATGTTGCGTACATACACTTGTGTAATTTAGCTTGATAAAATTAATGCTTCTTTGACGAAATCTTAAGTTGTTTTGTTCTACTTCACGTTACGTTCAACACTTTATCTCGTAATACGATGAAAGTGGTGTTAAAAGAAGTGTTTTATATTTTTTTAGCATTAAAATAAAAATGCTAATTGAAAAATATTCTTATCAGCAATTTTATTGTTCCAGCGGAACGAATGTAAAATTTACCGTCATTTATACAAGTGACACTCATCTTTTGTATACTCTAATTAGTAAAAAATAACTTCTGTCTCCTCGCGTGTTGTATTCATATTAATTCCGCAACTTTTTCTAAATACCCCATATATAATTTAACGAAAACTTCATACACTCATGTTAAAACTATGTTCTATGTCTGATCAAACAATTGGATTACACTTGCACTTACTATATATATTTACCGCAGTATTCTTAAAGAGAACATAACGTTTCATGCTTTTCAAATTGTCTCTGACCAATAAAACAGCGACACACATTTAAATAATTGTCACGCATCGGAAAGTCACAACCTCTACAATTGATTTCGTTTAAGCTTAGTATACGTGCTTACGGTATAATATAGTCTATATGGATACAAAGAACAGACATTTTAATGGAACTAAAAATGCTTTTCATAATTGCGAAAGTGTGTAAATATGTAAAATGAGTATTGGAATCTTTGCTCAAAAACGACCGAATGGTTTTTTTTTCTTTCGACTAAAATATACTTATGAATTATTTGTGCCGTAAGACAAAAGTCCTTCAACGAATCCTCAGCTAGTTGGATATATGATTTATCGGTCAACACTTGCCGACCGTGAAAATAGGAACGCTCAGCCATTATTCGTTCACACAGCAGCAAGTAATTAAATTATTATCTAGCTACTGCCGCCAGACCACTTTCAAATAAATAGCAGTATTTTTATTTAAATTGCATTGTATTGAATTTATTCTTCTGTGATATTTAAGATCGTATTTATAATTTCGGTTATTTTATATTATAGGATCGTAAATTGATGTAAGAATCTTAATAGTCCTTAGCGAATAACCTTAAATGGTAAATATATAGGTGCAAAAATACCCTATCAATGTTAATTAACATTTTATTGGTCTGTAATTTGTCTGAACGTAGATAATGTTAATGTTTTAATTTTAGCTAAGAATTATGTTGCATTTATATAAAAAGGAGCTATTAAACTAGTTTGGCATATTTATTATGCCTATCTTCAAACATTAAATGATAAATTTATTTAAATATAATAAATAAATCGTTACACATCTATAAAAATTTAGTATTGTAACGCCCTTACTTACAGTTGTTGGTATTGTTTCTTATATTAACTAAGTCGGCTGAATTACTTTCATATCAAAGTTTTGAAGTGAAATTGATTACAACTTAAATTGAAATTGCTACTTTGTTTGACTCAATAGAAACAGGTTAATTATCATTTTAATGAATTGATCATTGATCCTCTATTAATGCCCTAATTATGCTTGATGCAGAAACTTGACAAACAAGTTAAT
>DVQP01004002.1:0-10112 GCA_018231745.1 Danaus eresimus
TTTTTAAATTAATAAAAAAATCGCGTAGTAATCCGAAAAAATTTTTGAGTTTCATCTAAATTTGTACACATTATTATGTATATAGAACATTAATATCAAATGAAAATGTATATTTCCGCAGTAAACATCAGGATTAGTGGTCGGATCAAAGGCGTGTTTATATAACACTAGCGACACACAGACACACCGTATTATATGGTTGTTCAACAAACAATTTCACAGACAAATCGTTTTCGTTATAAATTAAAGACGTCTCGTCCGGCGCTAAGCCTCATACGACGTGACAAGTCTCAACATCAAACGGACACACACTAAACACATCCAAACAAAATGTTATTCAATACATAAATATTTAAGTCCAACCTAATAGAAATTTAAATTGCTTACCACCGGACAGATAGAACAGTGACAACTTTGATCTTTACGACGCCGATGAGGGATTAAAATAATATTGTTTTAATCTTCGATCATGAATAGGTGGATGGATAGAAGATATATGACTTCAAACAAAAAAAGGTGACGAAAATTAGAGCGTCATTAAAAATCGGTCTCACTAAAGTCAGCGACTGAATTGAGATAAAAAAGGGAACGTTACTTCACATCTCTCTGTAAAATATCAAAAGTTGAATGCCCATTTACAATTTCCCTTATTACATCAAAATTATACAGAAGCGGACGGAGGGGAGAAACTGAATCTTGTTGAACTAACTCAGTGCGAAATCACTTTCGCCTCTTCCTTTGATCTCGACTGCGCCAAAGAAATGTTATTCAGTAAAAACATGCAAATTCGATAAAGTATAACACAATATTACGGCCCTGATGGTGAGAGACGTACTCTGCCGAGTATGGGCATCAGAAGACTAAAATAAATCTATTCTTCAACGGGATATCAGAACTTTAGATACTTTAAAAATTATTCCTAAACTTGTATTTATAACAATTTAAATAAATAAAAAGAAAAAAAAATAAGTAAAAATAAAATTAAAGTATATTTTATAAGTATAAAAACAAAAAATAGTCTATGCTTTTAACATCGTCTCATTTTTAATATAGCATATTTAAATGCACGCTGTACATCACAAGTATTCCGATATGAATATTTCAAGTCTTTCAACATCGCTTTGTAATATAGAACAAAAATAAATAATTTTAAATCACATGAACGTAAGCTCTTAACGAAAATTGCGTTCTAAGCATTTATCATTATGATCACTCATGAAAAAAGACAGACAGTCGACACATTCGCACATCGTCCTGTACAGAGAACTTATCAAATATGTATTATGTGTTTAAAATGAGAGCAATTTTTGTCCCTGTATTTGTAGTCAAATTTATACGTATATATTAGTTAATATTTCATTGATTAAAGCCCCAATATAAATCATTATGAGGCAAATATTTTATGGTAAGCAAAAGCATGCGATTCATTTGGGCGATGTTGGTAATGAATTGGGGGTTATCAATGGGATATATGACGTCACACACGAGGCCGGGGCGCGGCTTTCCTCAGGAATTCCCTGACTCGACCAGCCGTTGCCAATCGGAGGCAATAATGAAATTAAATTCTGTGGAAATTCCGCCAACCGAAAGCCTATAGCAATTGTTGATACGGATGTAAAATCGCGCAATATGGGGAATTTATAAGAAACACTTTATTTAACATAGAATAATGTCAAAAAAATTATGTATATTATCTTGACTAATCAACCCGCATTGAAGCAGCGTTGTGGTTAGAGTTGTATGCCAAATTATTTTATTTAGAGTCCTGTTCCGCGCAGCGAAGCGTGGTATAGGCTTTACTTTCTTCCTGATCACACGTAAAATGTGTTAAATGCTAGATGATGCCTAAATATAGTTACCTTAGTACTAAAGGATTCTCGTCTAATATGAAAACAAACTTCAAGTTTAGCAAACAAAGGTATTCCAAACATTTCTGTAGTGTAGTCCAAGTTGGTGTCGAAGGTAATGGAGACAGCGACCTGCTCGAACATCTAGTGTGGTTAACTAACTTACTAGGACCAAGTTCAATTTGAACTAAATCACAACTCAGTTCGATTCGGGCGATCACTTGTTTTGTTCTAATCAATTTCAGAGATCGCATTCCTGAACAGTTTCTATATATTTATATATGTGATTGTAGTTAATAAATCATTATTGACTTTAATGTTGATATTTCAAACGTTTAATCCACTTTTTATTTCTTCAAATTGTTATATAAAGACACATTTTATTATAAGACAAAAAAACGACTTCATCAAACCCGGGCCATTACGATATCTCATAATAAAAACAAATTTCCCCGCGGTACAAAAGTCTCAGGTCAGAGTTTGTTAAGAGAAACAACATCGGCATTCAAATTTAGAATTTATGTACGGACAAATTAACCTCATTGTATATTAATTGTTTATAAAATGATATTTCGCAATTTAATAACCAATCAGCGCTATGAATAAATTGTGTTCGTTATTATCCTAGTATTATATGGGTTCGTTAGTTAATTCAATGCAGTAGTTTGTTAACAACAGCGAAGGTGACAAAGGTCGCTACAAGTTAAGAACTCCGATCAACGTCTCCACGAAACAAACTTGTCTCGGATCGAGCGTGAAAAGCGTGACCCGACGCTTGGCTTGTCAAAAGGAAGCCTGCAATGGAGCAAAGATTTGTAGAAGTTTCCAGAAATTTCCGCAAGTTTCCAGTCCCGGAGCCATTTTGGTTCCTAGTTGGTACCGCGCCGGATCGCCGATACCCATATTGTTTACTATTGTTGACTTAATTCGCCTAAGTTTGAAACGCTCCAACGACTGTACTTCGGTACATTTATGTACTACGTTCCATAGTTAGAGACGTTTATTGATTAACTTTTGCATAGGCTTTGAGAAACATTCTTTCTGTACGTTCAAGGACTATAGTTTCTGTTTCTACACATTCTTCTTGCGATTTTTTATATCACACTACACAATAAACTGAATAACTATTTGTTTGAACATTAAATTTTTTTTTTCAGCTTTGCGTTCCCTTCATTCAAACGTTTAAATGCAAAAGGTTTCATGGCTGGAAATTTGTTATCAACACGCAATCACATTGTCTATTTCAATATAAGACTAAATGATATAAAAATGATGATATTAATGCAAAGTGGGTGAGGAGTGCCGGCGATTTGTCGCTGTCCGCGCTCTGCGTATTAAATTAACTTACCGAACAATTTACATAGAATAAACAGTTGACTAGGTTTACTAATAAAGAAAAATATAACATTATAATACTTAAAAGTTTCTTAGGTATTTAATTAAATCTTTTATAAATAATTTCTAGTAGATATATATATATATTATTAGAATAGTTGTGGTTATTATAATTTTCAGCTAATGTACCTACTGAAAGCCTGTTACTCTGTGATCAGACTGAGATCCCGGTCACGTGCCCGTTTACTACGGAACGTTTTTAAAGAACTTCCGTTTCCCGAAAGCGTGGTTTCAACACCGCAGAGACCGCTGATTTAAGAGACGGCAAATTTCTTTTCAATATTAAATATTTTAAGTATCACACTTGCTTTTGGTATGGATATTTATTAGGAAGTCACACTTTTCGGATTCCAAATAACAATATTCTTTTAATTGAAAATCTTCTCATATAAAGATAATGACCACATTAACCATTAGAACAAATCGTAATCCATCTAATTATATATAAATATGTTGTTATGTTTGTGGGTCGCGGCTCACGTCACGTATGACAATGTATATCGTTCGGGTGTTTGTTCGTCATAAGTCCTGTGTCGTGTAGTGTTATTAAATTCCCGTCTTTTTTCCCTAATCTCGTTGCCGACATGCCCGGCGGGCCCTCATCGGAAATGGCATTATTTCGCGGAGCCCCGAGCGGACATCGGATACACCCTATTTCATCCACCCCTCAAACTCTTGTCCAAGCTATTTCACTGGCATCCGCTCTTACATTTCCAAGTCTTTTTAAGATTTCAAATCAAATTAGCTATTCGAAATTAGCGTCCGTCATTACAGTACAGTAAACTAGCGACTATAGACTGATGTATCAACTTCGTGTTATAAATAAGATACAATTTTCACATTATGTTTTGTAATACCGATGTTGTTTCGTTCATTACAACATGAGCTTTAATTCCATGTTATTATAAAATCAGAATGGTGAACGGGAATTCATAATATCAGATTAACATCCCCTGTTTTAAATACAAAACACGAATTTGAATTACATACGAAATGTATTCTTGGTACTAAAATGTAATAAATAATCTGTTTAAAGGTGAAATTAATTATACAAAAGAAGAGTTACAGAGTGTCGTGTCGATAAGGTTTGGGGTGTTATCATTACGAAATATTTTCAAAGATTCGTGCGTCGTATTTACACGTGTCGTTATCACGTGTCAAATATAATTGTTGAAGAATTATTACATAACTAGCACATTTTGGTATTAAACTTTGGATGTGAAACGAATACAGTCATTTATTGTATGGAAACGTTCTGAGGGGAAAGATCTTAAGAAGCTTACGTAGGAAGTGTCTGACCTTAATGTTCGTACTATTTTATAAAAAATATAATATTTCATTTATAAAAATATTTATTTTTTAAACTCTATAATATTTTTTTGTTCGCATCAACGAACACGGTGAAGCGAATGCAAGTTCCTATCTACTTTTTGTTATATTAGAGCTATTTTCCTTTCACGGAACTAAGAAAATTTCTAGTATGAATTCCACACAGTTATTATGGTGAGGCATTGCCGCTGTTGTTCAAGTTTGCTACAGTGGTGCTCTCAAGCGTTGTTATTTCTTGGAAGTGCTGAAATATTGTGGTGTCGCGTTTTGAAAGCAAGTCTAGTGCACGCGAGCGATCCTCGCTGGGTGCAAATTGTGTCCGATGCAAAATGCCACTTGTACGTTTGGTGATAAGTGTCAATTTAGTGTATTTAGGTGCTGGACGCAGGTGCTGTCGCTGTGTGAATCACGCCTGGTGAAGTACATATATCTTAGCGTTAGACTTGTCACGTCTTGTTCCTTTTATGGACTAAGTCTATCAAACACTTCTGCATCTTAGTATAATTAGAAACGCTTAGCTTATAGTGTTTGGCGAATGAGAAAATTTGTAGCTAGTAAATGAATAAAGCGCGCGTTCTATATCATAAATCTATTTCGTCCACCGTTATCGCTGGTGTCGTTCTAAAATATGTAATAATTAAAATTAAGAAAGTATATTTATAGCAAAAACCAAAACTTTTCGTTTTAGTAGTGCAAACTTGAAAAATAACAGACATATCGAATTTGACAGCTGAATTTTTTTGTATTAAATTTGTAAATTATATCATAGGCATGTGATTCATAACACATTATACGAGTTGCCAAAATAAGAATTGATCCTTTGTGAACAGCTTCCTATTGTCGGACATGTGATATAATATAATGTTAAAAATGTGTTATTATATTATATTGTTGAAATGCGAGGTCTCTGAGCATGGCAGTCCATTAAGTTCTCAATGTCACACACAACGCACAATGGCGGTGCAGGTAACGGGATCCGTCCGATTATGGCCCGTTATAGATAACTCTATTACTAAATAGATATTGCAAATTGATCATAATAACGTATAGACGGATAACCAACTGACTGGCCTTGTCAAAATATCTCGCGTATTAAATTCATTACATTTATCATCAGAATACGAAAAGTTATACTCAAACTTTTACAGGCACTTGAAATTTTCGATGGTACTAATTAATGAGAATATTGATATCTGAGAGTTGTCAAAAAAATGTATTTATATTTTAACGGAAAACACGCTGTGATTTGTTTAAATGTCCTGCAACTCATACGAGTTCGGTTGGCACGATGTACCTCAGACGACGTGTTTGTGAGCAAACACGAGGGAGAAGGGTGAAGTAGAAAAAATGGAGAAACGCGGCCGGAATAAACAGTGGAGAAATGAGGACATCAAACAATAATTGAAATCATAGCCCGCTGAGGGGGACCTGATGCGGGATGACTTATGAGTGCAGCACAACTTCACTGATCGTTCTTAGTTAACTTTAGTTTCTAAAGCTTCTCATATCTTTCTTCTGAAACCCCGTTCGGACGTTTTCTTAACGTGGAAAAAAATAAATATATATTGTTGGCTACAAACACACGTCGCAGCTATTAATCTCAGAGAATCGAATAAAAGTTAATAGGAGGGGAAGAGATTGGCTACGTTCTGAATGAAAGTGGAGCCCTCGTCGCGATACCATTATTAGTGACTTAACTCAATTTGCGGCATATTGTTTGAGAGGAGCTTAATAACAGGAGAGGTTGGCAGGCATCGCCATGGCTACCCTACATCAGCAACAACCCGGACTAAAATTACCACCACGTAGTAATTACGTGTGAAAACATCACATTATTAAACAAACTACATCATTTTATAAACTAAACATGATTACAAAATTTAATATACATTAATACGTATTAATTATAATGTTTATAATTTACAAGCCTATAATTTAATATCACAAGTAATTAAATTGTAATGCGTTAATAATCCTCAAGCAACACTCGTAGTTCAAGCCATACAATAATAGGCATCATCGAATTACATAATTAGGCTTCAAATTAACATCGATTTAATGAAGATAAACCGATCTAATAAGAAAATTTGTTTATGCTATATATTATGGCTATTTAAAATATTTTTAGTATGATATAAAAATAATATTTTAGTTATTATATTTATTGCCTAAACTACAGCTAACATCAGACTGCCAATGTTATAACATATCTATTATAAAATATGAAGCTTCCGGAGCTCGTCGGTATATTGGACCAGAGGTCAGTATAATAATATTCTCTGGTCCTTTGTGCTTCTCGGAAGTAGCAATTTTTCCTGACATCCGCCCCTCCCGCTGTGCCATCCGCGACACTGCATAAATATCCTCCAAGTCTACCATCTATCTATATCAAAACATTATTTATATCAATGTTTCTGGCATTTGTATTAAATCCCTCTCGTACGTATTAAATATACATATATTTTACTTCGATATTATAATCATATAAGTCGTAATATAAAACAAAATAGACAAAAATTTTATCAATACCAAAGGAAGACACTGAAATGTTTACAATTCATTATTTAATTACGAACACTAAATAACTAACAAGTGATTTGAGAAGCTCCAGTGTATATTCTGATACAATTTCAATTGCAGTCGGTTGTCAGTATGCCAATTTTGTGGCATTCATAACAAATTATGCGTTAAAGCGAGTGCCGCAAACAAAACGACCTTGTTCGTGACATGAATCCCTCCACGCTGAATAGATTGTATGCCATTTTATAATACTTATATATAACATATCACTTGTATAACTATGTACCGAACAAAATAATATCCAATAGATCACAACAAAGCAAATATTTTATTTCGTTACACGAACGCCTTTGTTAACGACACGACAACGGTATTAATGTATGCAATTTAATTACACAAATGATGTTTTTGAAATAATTGAGTGGCGTGCACGTCGCACGTCAATACCTCAAAGGTTTTAAACATCCAATATTCGATATAATTTAACATTCAAAATACTAGTTTTAACTGAAAATATTATATTCTATAGACGTCTCTCAACTTAATTCTGGAAACAAATAATTTTATTTTAACGTCAACATTTCATATAAAATGATAATCCGTTATTAATTTTTATGTTAAAAAAATAACTTTTCAATTCTAATGGAAACGTCCGCCAGAAGAAGAGATTATTATACTTGTTCTTAAATATTTTTTTTTCACTGAATGTTTTATTTTTGCTAGACAACAAACATAAACAGTTCCCAGGAGCCAATTAAAATATCTGATAAGAGAATAAAACTCTTGCCTTTAAAAATAAGCATTAAAAAAAATAACGGATTAAAATGTTTACTTATTCCAAGATCACGTTGTTATCGAAAGAAAAATGTATATCTTATTTTTCTTACAAAACAAATGGTCTAATTAGGTTATAGATAGACTAAATACTTACATTTAACGCTTTTATTTTTTATTTATATATCATTACTTCGAATATACTTGACTTATTAGTAAAAAATGTATATTTTATTTGCCTCTTTTACTTGCCTAAGGTGCAGAAAATTGTATTGAAAATAGTTTACTTGATATTCGCGATAAAATCAAATAATATGTTGTTTCTAAGTAATGGTTTATTTTTTAAAACAGTAGTAAATCGTATCAAAGTTCCCGGTCCTGATAACTGTACTATGTAATCAATAGCAATCAGCTGTTTATGTTTCACTTAATCCGGGAATACCAATTAGACGTCGTACACTCAATACCTAATAAACTCAATTGTTATTTAGCGTGAGAATGATCCCTTTAATTAGATCAGCTGAACAAACTATGTTTCGTTTTGCTTTTATATTTTATAGTTTTAACTTAATTTAGTATAAAAATATCTAACTTACATGCAAAGTGAAGCAAATCGAAATTTTAAATAATACGTTTACTTACAACGTACAGAACATATGTAGTTATATGAGTTATAATTTTAAACGATTGCAACATAGTTTACAATTTGATGCGCTGTTATAGTTCTAACAAATTAAAACGAACTATGTAATTTGTCTTCGAGCGAAGTATTGAACATTTTCTCAGCAACATCGAAACATCCACAGAACATCGAGACTAAATTAATGAAAGGAATTGAATGCAAGCAGTCTAGTCGGCGACAGACAGCCCGCAGTGAGAGATACTCGCACTGAATGCCTAATTACGATGTAAAGTAAATATATATTCTATTTGGTTCGGTTCGCGTTCGGTAAAACATTAATCATGATTGTGCTAAGTGGCTTAATACGGGCGGGGTAATGGCTGGCAATGATCACAGGAGGGGGGCGGCGCCGCTAGGACGCGCGCTATGACGTCGGCCTTCTAAAGCCGCCGCTTTATTGACACCCAACTATTACTATACCGAGCTTATTACGATCTATTCATAAACTTTCAAACGTCTTCTCGTTGAGGTAACCTGTTATTTCGATGCAGTCTCATGAAATTATTCACGTATACATATAGGTTGATATCAGAGGGGACTCTTATTGCTTGATGCTATACATGTACATTTATAGATTCAAAACTGATCTTTAATCTAAAATTAAATTAATTTAATATGGTGCTTGTGAACATATAAAGTAACATAACTGGAACAAGAGTTTGTCTAGTCAAAGTCAAACCGGTTATTGGTTCAATGTAGTTCAAGGAGCCCTTAACACATTGATCCTGAGACCGGAAGCTGATGCCCGTAGTGGATGAACAAAACCGCGGTAGCTCCTAAACGCATAACACAAACGTCAGACAAGAAACACAGCCCGAGGCAGCCTCGTGTTATTGTTTGCTCTCCCAAACTAAAACCCGAGGAAGCCTTCCAGACGACGAAAGAAACTTCGCTTTCATCTGATCACATACATATTTTAAATAATTTACTTTGGCTTTTAGATTAATTTCATATTACTAGAGAATGGTACTCGCCGTTTGGTTGGTTACATTACGTCAATATTTCAAAGATATCGACTAACATTACTGTTTTAGTTATATATGATAGACGTTACTACTATTTTTTAGGCGGAATTTGTACAATTGTCCATTAAAGCAGACGGTACCAACTCGTGTCACGTGTTCTTGACGTAAAACTATTTCATATGAGTGAGTCTAACTATTCAATGTTTAAATATATGTGTGTGGCTGATATTATTTTTAAACTGGCTATAATATGATCTCGATATGTAATACGGTGTGTTATTGCACGTTGGGTTTCATATAATGCATCAGTGCAATGGGAAGGTGGCTCGCTGGGGGGCCTGGGAAAGCTTTTCCTTGTCGGCGAGCATTACGTTAAACGATTATTCCGATATGCCGATAGTGTGCCATCGGATCCTTACGGGGAAATTGTCGTAAGTCAAACGTTAATGGTTACTGGGAGTCAATTGAACGTGGGAACGGCAGCATTACAAGCCGCTTACGATATTGTGTGATATAATATTGTGTGATATAATATTGTGTGATAAAATAATTTTCATTCAAAACCACCGTTTCTTGTTTGCTATCAAGAAACGTATGAAC
>DVQP01004003.1:0-10112 GCA_018231745.1 Danaus eresimus
AATCTTTCTAAAAAAAGGTAAATAAAGACTACAAAACCCTTAATATATTTTTATGTCCACAATGCAATACCTTGGAATATGTTTATTTAAATACAATTAACAAATGAACATATAAATACATATAAAACGCTAACAGTCGCATGCTTATTAACACACACTAAATAAACAGTCATACCAATTTACAATCAGTCCCTGACAATATTAACATTGCTTCATTTAATAATACATTTTCATTAAGAATTACATTTAAATTTTATGTTCCGTATTCAATACAAGATTATGAATCATTATTTTTGTGTCCGATAACAAGTATGTGATGTGATGATAATGTTATCTTGGGGGTGGAAAAATTCTCTTCCAGCTGTACGTAACTTTACGATAAGTCAATAAGTTACACTATAAACGAATAGTTTACAGTTTTTCTTTAATTTTACGTTAAAACGGTTATATGCGAAGTATTTTTGAATGAAAAACCGGAAAGTTTTTTTGCATGTATTGTGATGGCGCGAACGCGTGGTAATGATACAGTGCGGTATTAAAAATCACATATTACTAAATTCTGGATTAAAATATTACATAACCAGCCCAAAAACTATAGTATAGAGTTCTAATATAGTCATGTTTATATAGTAATAAACTAAAAGTGCTCACAAAAAAAAACTCATTTCGTGTAAAAGATCAGTCAAGGAATTTGTATAGAAATTTTATTGCGATGAAAGAAAAGACAAAGAAGGTTATTCCCATTTTTATTGCGATATAACGGTTAATTGGTTTCGTCTTTTTTGGTACATACAGGCTTCTTGTAATTTAATCGAACCGCTAGAAAAATTTACAAAAGCAACGCTCCATATGCTTACCATAACTTTTCTTTATTACACTACATACGTAGCGTTTCTCGTTTTTCAATTAAGAGCTTACACTATACAACAATGTCGAAGATTGATCAATGAAAAACTTATGGTAAGCACATTGTTATTGACTTGCTCCGATATGATAAAACTTCAAATGACAGCCACGATATGTTACGACTTACGAGTTACGAAATTCGGTACTATCAAAAATGTTGTTACTCTGATACGGTATCATGTATAATGTAAATATTTCTCGTGCACTTTATTATAAACATTATATTATACATAAAAAATACTGTGATAAATAAATGATAAGAAATATTTATAGCTTGTTAAATTTCAACCAAATGCTCCCTTTATTTTTTAACATGACGCTTCGTGTTTCGTATTGTATAGTCGGTGTTGTCTTAGAACATGGCTCCACAGAGAAATTCTGAAGAATCGTAGCCAAACCAGCTACCACCATTATCTGAGCGAAACGACCTCCTGCGAAATTATCAACACTTCAATAGAACTTTAAACAATAATCACGTAGTTTGATGAAAAACAAAAACCTAAAAAAGTCCACTTTCCTTTAAATCAATATTAATATATTCTGACGTAAATATGAAAGCTTTAGATAAAATAATTCTGGTGTGAACTTGATGAAATGTTTATCAACTATAATCTATGCATCGAGTAACAAGAATGATGATGAAATTCCAAATTAGGCCAGTAACTTATTGAGATCCATCTTACTGTTAATGTCACGAATACCGTTAGAATAAAGACGAAAACTAAGAATAACCATTTTAGTTATGTCACGAAAGAAACACATATTTAGTTAAATCAGGTTACATTAATAGTTTTAGCTCGAGACTCAAATTTAATAATATTTATGTCTGCTGTTATTAAAACACTTACAACAAAGTAATGTTTATATAACATTAAATTCGTGAGATGTTAACTTTTGTTCATTCCTCTTCCACGCTGTTGTTTTGAAAACATCTTAGAAGACACGCTTCGTTTAATATGTGTTTTTGTTTTATAAACACGGAAGATATCTTACCTGGACAACTCCGGGGTCCGTCGCCGAATGCAATGAAACCGTTAACATTCGCAGCACCGCCGAAACGTTCAGGATCAAATTTCTCCGGATCGGGAAAATGCCTCGGATCTTTGTGGATCTGATGTATCGGCACTAGAACCGCGTCTCTGACTTTCATTTTGAGATCTGTACCGGGTAATGTGCACGGCGCTGTGCACAGCCTCGTCGTGAGAGGTGTCGGAGGATGTAATCTAAGCGTCTCCAAATACGTCTGAGTCGCCAAACGCATAGCACATATCGCTTCGTAATTAAAACCGCCGTGATTTTCTATACACTCTCCGACTTCATCTCTTAATCTGTTCTGTAAATCTACATCTTTGGCGAGCTGGTACAAACAGAACGATAACGTTGTAGCAGATGTCTCTAGACCGGCGAGCATGAATATAAATGAATTTGATATAATTAATTCATCAGTCATCGTGAAACCGATCTCAGTTTTTTGGACATTCAACATAAGCTGTAGGAAATCACTTCGCTGCTTGCCGGTCGTTCGCCGCTCGTTTAATACTTGATTGATGATGTTAGTAAAAAATACTTCCACGTCCAGCGAGTACGTTCTTAGGTTTAAAAATTTAAACAATCGCGGCGAGAAAGAACGACAATATCTCTTTAATATAGTACTGCGATCGGTTTTGAACATTTTCTGCGACATAATAAAAAATGGTGACATTTTATCTTTTAATGATCCAGGATCAACGCCGAATGCGCAGCTTCCTAAAACGTCAGTTGTAAACCGGCACATTAACTTCGGCACCTCGATATCTTCTATGGACTCGTTTTCTAGAGTTGTTTGTAATGTTCTTGCACAATCGACTATTAAAGGGAACATGGCTTTCATTTTAGCCGAGGAGAATGTCGGTGTAACTATGTGCCTCATTTTCTGCCATTCCGTGCCGCTCATATTTGCTAGATTCCTCAAAAGCGGTTCCCGTTGCGTATCCGTTGAAACTGATATTCGATCACTGAAATGTTGGAAATCTTTGGACAAGACAAATTTTATCAATTCTAAATCTATCAGCATCAAAGCCGGTCTTCTAGCTTGAAAAATGCCAACATATTTCTCATCTTTGTATTTGTCGTAAAAGAATTGTAGCATTTTTGTATAGCTAAGGCGCATTGTTAGTGTAGCTCCGAAATTCCCGAATATAGGACACGGCTCCCTATAGGGAACCTTTTTATTATACCAATATTTACGGCCCTCAGATCCATAGTGAAAAACAGCCAACAAAACTAACAAAAACAACAAGATCACTACAAGCAAAACACTGATACTCATTCTCACTGATTATATACAGAAATTTTAATTTAAAAAATCATGAATAGTACGCTTTTTAATTTAAAATTTACACACAAAACAGTCTGTTATCTCGACCGATGTAGTAAACAAATACGCGGCAGATTAAAATCATTTGGAAGTGAACCGTCGCTTCGGCGAGCGGCCGTCGAATGAGTGTCGCTAGTGGAGCGCCGGGCGGCGAGTGCGGACTACAGAGCGTCAAGATAAGCTCTATGCGTAGCCCCAAGGTCACATATGTTGACGTGCTATGTCCGTGACTTGCATATACCCGCATGGACGCGCTGAGGGCGTTTTTCACATTACTTCCAATGACATTTATTATGCCATGAATTGAACGGCGATAAGTTATGTTGATTGAAAATTATTTAAAACAAAATTGAACAAAGATTTATGAAGAAATGTTATGATGTTTAGTTTTTCATCCCACACTATGTATGGAAGTAGAATTTTGACTGAAATAAAACAAACAAAAAACAAAAAAATATTTTAGTTGAAAGAAATTAATAAAGTAAAACAAAATAGCGTCGGTCTATAGAAGTCTTATCACGTAAATTACCATCCTATTTATTATAATAAGCATAAAATTTATGCTATTGAAATGTCGGACAAAAACAATCCTTTTTTTTAAGTAATGAATCACAGTTTAAATATAGAAGGTCTTAGAACTTCAATTGTGTTCCAAAATGAAACTGTATATATAGATATTAATTAAGCATTCCACACGAGCGTTTCCGAGCGCGTCACTTAATACCTTAAAGGTATCAACACACGGGCTATTTTGCACAAGAGCATGCTTCACTATGACCAGAGATTTAATTTAGCTGGTGTTCCCACATTCACCATTGTTTATATTGTGTATGTATTATGAAAGCAGCTGAAAGTAAAAGGCGTTCGATTTTTAAAATACACATTCGGATTCTCATTTAATTTCTTGCCAGCAATTTTTTTTATTGTTTTTTTTTAAGGTCCTTTGTTAATCAACTAGTCCGAGAGTAATACTTAAAGTGTGCGTTATAAGTATTTTTACCCATATTAATATTAAAATAATTACAACATAAATATAAACCATATTTTATTTCGCTTAGTGACGTAACTTAGACTTACTTTAAAAGAGATTTAAATGATACACATCAATTTTAAGTTGCGCAAAACGCCATGAACTGTGAATTATATTGTAAATAACCACGACACATTGTTTCAAAGTAAATTGTGAATATAACGATTGCTGAATAAATCGATATTGCCCTTTTGTATTCGCCATTTATGTGTTTGAGTTCAATTGTTCATTTTAAGTAGCATTATAAAACACGAGAGGAATAATTAGCGCATGTTAATTTTATCCGCTACTAAATAAGCGTTACTATACTATAAATATTGCAACATAATATAACTTACACATATTTAGCCTGGAATTTTGAGAAAAATAATACATAAAAAAAACATATTGGACTTATTTAGCCGAAATTCGAATATTATATATACGTTGTGAATTATTCGAATGCAACTTTTAACAAAGCTTTTTTTAAAACAGTATTTAGTTTTTTATAAGAAATGTATTGGTAAAATAGTTTTTGGTACATATTAAATGATTCGTCTTATTTTTATTCCTGTAATCAAAATTTATATCGTAAATTTAAATTAAAACTAACTTCTGCCTCAGTGAACAACTGTCTTTATTTGATGTAGATAATGATAAAGACCGGCGTCTAATATATTTTCATATCTCATTCTTATAGAGATAGCCCCTAAATATATTCTCTTTAAATAAATATAAAAATCAGTTAAATAGGTAGTCGCTAATAAGGTTCTTTCTAAAACCTATTTGAAAATATATATTTGTTTTTTTTTTGTATTTAAATACTTATAAATTTTCCCACGTTCCTATATATGGCTATCATTTGTCGAACCAAAGAGTACTAATATAGAAATAATTTAACTTCAAACGATCGGGATTCTCGCGTCAATACACAAACAATGGACAATAGTAATATTTATAAAATACATATTAAAACTACTTTTATGTTTCAATCTATTCTGATGTCAACCTATGTTCTGTATTTTTATTATTCATTCATTCATTCATTTAAATACGCGCGACAATAAGACGGTAATAATTTTAATACATTAGCAATTATAATCCCACTAATATTTTAAATTAAAACATTGGATATCTGCAGGTTTGTTACTCGTCCACTCAAAAACTACTAAACGGATTTTGATCAAACTTTACAGTGATGTGTCTCAGACATCAGTATAAGACATGGGTTATAAATCACTCCATTAGAGTCACGGCATACCAGATATATTGTGCTTAAAGCTCCGCGACCTATATTATAAATATTACTGCGAATTGCTTCGTATATTTTAATGCACCTTGTACATTACTCTTTCTGCATAAAACTAAATATCACGTGTGCGAGGTCTCGGGCAAAAACTGTTAAATATATATATCACCATATTAACTTTCACGCGAAATAAAACAAATGCATACTAGCATTTCTCTCTAACATTGAATTTACTTACGGGCCAAAAGGCAAGTGATCGTTATATTATCGATTTATTTAAGTTGTTTATTGTAATTATGTACGTAGATCTCTAATATCCGATAGCCAACCTTGAGTCTATTAAATTTGACCGTCGCTGGTGGTCCCATTAAGCCGCGCACGACTGCGGTTGCTATTATAATTCATACATCTTTATTGGGCAGCAAAATAAGTATGACAATAAAACAAAACATGACACTTACATTCTATTAATAGAGAAGCCATTGAATCCAGTCACGTATATGTTATCAGTAAATTTTATATTCATTTCGATTATATAAAAGCTGTTATCAAGATGCTTAGCCCTAGTTGTGACAACACACTGAAAACCGAAAGTTTCCCGTTCGTCCGTTAACAACTTATATTTATACTATAATGTGGAACGATTTAACAATGAAAAACTGTTGACACTCCGTATGTAGTGTCAGTATCGAACTTGTGGTAAGCATACAATGTTCGAACTAAGCAACTTGATGTTTGTGTGTATAATTTTATTTATTGTAAGATCTACGACTTTTAGAGTACACGCTACAAATTAAAATGAAGATATGGTTTCTGGATATGTTTTTCATATTATAATACATTATAGCCGACATTTCGACTTCATAATAAACGTCGGATGAGATGAAAGTTTCTGGTCTTTTATATGGTTCTATGTATCGCGAAGTGGAAAAATTGATATTACTGGCTCCTGAGAGGTAACTTCTTTTGTTTCATCGTATATTTGCAGAACAACGGTTCTGAACGCGACTTTATATACTCACCTGTGAGTGACTCGATGTTCTAGCACTAACAGCTGTCAATAGTGTAGCTGCCGCCGCTCGGACTGCGTTCGCCTCACCCTCGACTTTGAACAGCTCGATCGCCAAATCGGCTAATGACTGATTTGGAATACCTACAGAAAACCACAATCAGTTATTTCAGTACACTTTTCGCTTATTAACATTTTATAATTTTGACTTTTTTTTACTATTGTTCCTATCTATCTAATTGGACATATAACACTCGTAATACAATATTATCAAGAGAAAATTAATCTAATACTCAATCTGCTCTTTAAGTGATGCCAAAGTATTGCATGCCATGTACAATACTTTCCAGAACTACCTTCGTCTATACAGCTTCCTTGCTAAAATACTTTCCAGAACCACCATTGTCTTTACAATTTCTTTGATACAATATTTTCCAGAACTATCATAATATACCATACAAAATACGCTATATACCATACCCTGCAACAGCTGCGGCACCAGCTGTGTGTGGTGCGAGAGGGACGCCAATAAGTGTAGCGCGCTCGCTCGCACCTCAACACGATCAGCTGACACACACTTCACCAGCGCCGTTATCACTCCGCTACTGTAGTACTCGCACCATCTCTGTTAAGATTTTTGCACATTCATCATCCTTAGTCTAAATATGCACCGTCACTACGTACGTAACGTTAAAAGTTTTTCATTTACACATTCCCGTGTAGTATTAACTTAGATTATGAACACAGACGTAAATATCAGTTATTTTGCTATTTAAATTAATAAAAAAAAGAAAGCTTATACCAGAAAGTGACCCTTAAATGCAACCAAATAACTATTCTAGATATGTTAATGATTATTTATTATGAATATTTTATATGGGTCTCGATACCCAGGTGTCGGTTTAAGGGGCCCGTATCTGAAGCCCGTTAAACGCTCACCTTGACCGTCCAAGCTCCTCTCTCTACCTAACCAAATTTGAAAAGAATCTACTAGGGCTGCCTACGAAGTACGTTCCAAGAATGAGTTGATATTAGTTCTGTACAGGCCCAAGTCTTTTAGTAGGTTGTAAAGAGATTTTGCCGTTATACCTCTCGCCCCCACTTCTACCGTGTACAAATCCACGACGAACCTATTTCGAGTGAGTTCATTTGTGAGCTTGTAATATTTGTTAACCTTGATTGTATGGTCTTTGGGGATGTTGGTTTCCCAAGTAACCGTAATCTCTATCATCACAATGCACTTTAAATTCGCGAATACATAAATAATTTTGGTCTGGAGAACGACGCACAAATATCCTCTGGGATTTTGTGTTGTTTCTCATACGTGTCCATCATTATAGTCCCATCCGAAGCCGCTTTAAGAATTAAGGAAGTAAGGTTTGTCGTTTGATTTGGTAGCCCTAGTGCCTTCTCTCACAAAACCTACTGACCGCTCGTTTGAGGTTACTTCCCTTTGCACTCTGGCTACCATAATACTAAACGCTCCACGTATGATTTCCAATCCTATCGTGACGACGCGAGTATTGACCGCTATCTAGCAGTACCTTACATCCCACCAAAAACTGCTTAACAGCTCCAACTGCCTTCTTTTAGATATAGCAAGTTTTTTTCGGTACTTTTACCCCCATCTTACCAAATTACTCTGATCTGGGAGAGTCATCTGGAACGCATTGAGATAGAATTTTAGCAATACTGGCGTCCAATAATGGATAAAGGTGCGCCATTTTAGTGATAATGGGATAAAAAAATCTCCTGTCTAACCAATCGTTCTGGATTTCTAAACTTGTTGCATGGATCTTATATATCGTTCTCGTCTTGCCGAATAAAAGACCTCAATATATCCATATCTTGGACTTTCTTACTTGATCCTAACCCTACTCTGATACTTGTGCTCCTATCATAAATTGAATTCATATCTCTAGCTCTTGGACATCTTTGTTTTTGGGAGCGATGTAACGACGTCATAATTGATTCCACCAGATGATTTCACCAGATGTATCTCTTGAAAACTCTAAGGTGTTTATAGAGATTCGATGGCCTTTTAGACTCATGCCCAAACTCCGTATCTCGGTTATTTCAAAACTAAATGATCTGTAAATTCGCACACATACACGTGAAAGTATAAAAAAAATATTTTGGAAATTATGTTAATTAGTTTATTAAAAAAATAATAATAAATATGTTTTGACATCGTGTCAGAAAAGGTGCACGTATGCGCAACTTTTTTTTTCACCTTGTGTAAACTAATGTATAAAGATCGTAATACAACAAATATCTTGTCATGGGCAAACAGCGACAAACGGGTGAGTATCGTTAGAAAAGAAGTAACCTGAAAATTATACCATTTTAAACCATATTGGATAATTTTAATTAATTTATTTATTATACGTAATATTATTCAAGAAACGTTATGAGGAGATAATAAGCATTTTAAAAATGTATAATACTTGTACATTTATATCAAAACCTTTTGACTAACGTGGCGTTTAATTGTAGTGATGTAATGTGTCAAAATCACATAATTGAACATAAGTTAGTTTTAATGCCTTTTTATATACATTATGGTTAGTAAAATATATTTAACAAATATAGAAAAGAAAGCTTATTTATAAGACTAAATTAATTAATTAGTTTTACCCCATAACAGTGACTTCACGTTAAAAAGTTTTGAGACGGCCTTGTATTAGGCTTTCTCATAGTGCCACAACTTCAACATCTTTATGACTCGAGGGGCTAACTATGTAAAAAGGGTTTTATTAAAATCATAGACAAGGAAAGGCGAATTTACACGTGAAGTTAGGTAGTTGTAGTAGATCCAAGCTTTTTGATGTTACTGATAAGCCACCTTCTAAAGATGGAGTAAGACTATTATTACAATAGTCCGAATCATTAAATAATATTTAAATGTACGTGTTAAATAATAGATAAATATTTAACATCAATGACTAAATATAGTTTTTATAAATCAATTCAATAGATAATGATGTAAATGAATAATCCTTCCTGTCTGACAGTTTGTATGTATCAGTAGACCAACTGTATCTGTATGGACGTCGAAAAATACTATAATTTAAGTGAAATAATTTAATAAAATCTATAAAAACACATTGTTTTAACTTATGACTTTGATTGATAGTTCAATATTATTAGCACGTGCGGGATATTAAGAAATATAGTCGTAAAAATTATCTTTGAGAAAATTAATTATGGTGTAAGGAATGAGAAGAAACAATCAATCATAGGAAAATCTTATTCGTGTTACAAAAGATAATAAAAAAACAATTATGTACTCAAAAATGACGTCACAACAATGACGTCATAAAAGTTGTCGCAAAATTATATTACACTATTCACTTGTTAGAACATTGGCATACGATGTCAGTGGAAACTGTTTTATCTAAGAAAAATCAATTCGTTATCTTATCATTGTATTGTACAAGTGTTATTTCTACGTTATTATCAAAGTAATACAAAACTGAAGTGTGAAATTCTATGTATTTGAAATATAAATAACGTTTTTCCAAAACAAAACCATTGAACTAACCTAACATCATCATCATCATCATCATCATCATCATCATCA
>DVQP01004004.1:0-10110 GCA_018231745.1 Danaus eresimus
TCTGCGTTATTGGAAAACATTATTGTCGGTTTCATAACCTTTCATTATTTAGTTATATTTGAGTCATCTTATTAGTTTTGTTAAATTACTTATAAAGTTAATAATTAATATGACGTTAATTTGATGGCGAGGGATAATCGTGGAATTTTGATTAGACAATTAGCCATCGTCGATATTTATATAGAAACAAAGCAACACAATTTATCATTCCATAATATGTAATGAGCTTGATGAAAATATTTTTATACTTAACATGAGGCGACCATAAGAAGTTATCGTTGCAGATGGCAGAGATAATTTTGGAAAGGCGGAAAGCCGCCGCAGTAGTGAGCACACAAAACCCGTTGTTAATACTGTTGATAATGTGTTTGATACAACAAATGACTGGCCAAGTCATCAATAGGGTGCCACATTTTATTCCCCAAACCGGGGACATGTCGCAATTCAGTTTATCAGAAGACACGCCAGTTGGAACACCAGTGTATCATTTAAAAGGTAAAATGTCCTTAATGTTAGCAGTAGCTATAAATGGTTCTTGGATCTTTATTTTAGTGGTGATTAAAACCTATTTTAGTTAAGATTACTTAATAATAACTTACTATTAGGCGCTATTGGACACTAAGCTGGTTTTACGTCCCAAGTGTTACCGCACAAGTGCTTTATATTGCTGGATTACTTTTTATGTTCAAAAAACTTAGGAAATTTTATTGTTTTGAATGTAATTAAATCATATGAGATGAGACGTCTATATTTATATTTGTTTCGTTTTTTAAGGCATAGATCCGGAAAATGGAACTTTAAGATATTCTATATCTGGTCAATACTTCACCGTGGATTCTGTAACCGGTGTGGTAACGCTAGCCAAGTCCTTGGACAGAGAGGAACGAGCAAAGTTAGAAGTCATCATAAGCATAACTGGTATCGGTTCAATGAAATGTTTTCAATCACAACATATTAAAGGATATCATATTACATCCTAATAAGGAAAAAAAATCAAACATAATCAACCAATATTATTATAATCAGACACGTTTTCTGTTTGCATATTTCAGATGAGGGATTAGACGAGACGGAACCGAACACGGTATCACTTAGGAGGGTGATACCAGTGAGAGATGTTAATGATAACGCTCCAGTATTCCACAACCGACCATATATTGTAAATATAAGCGAAGCGACCTCTGTTGGCAGCGAGATCAAAGTAACATTCTTACTTTATCTTTATATGCAAGTTTCAAATCAACCTTGCCCTGCCCCTATCTAGCTTTTATATTTAAACTGACAACAATATGTTCCAGGTAACGCCAGACATAATAATAACAGACCGCGATGAGAACGACAACGCAAAGATAAAAGTAAAATGTTCGGATAAAGAAAGAGGCAGCGATGTTGAAGCCTGCTCCACCTTCAAAGTTACAACAGATGAAGTAAAATATTATTTCAATCATATAAGACATCATAAACAAAGGGTTATTAAAAGTTTTGTGTTAAAAATAAAAATAATCAACTTCCTTTCAGATCACCCCAAATAAATACCAAGTCCGTATATTTCTATCCAAGGCTTTGGACTACGAAAGTCGTTCAGCGTATGTGCTTACTCTGGATGCAGCGGATGTTTCTCAAAAACCTTTAAACGCCATAGGAAGCGTGTCCATTGCTATACAGGACGTTCAGGATCAACCTCCTGTATTTGTTAACGCTCCTTATTCAGCCACCGTCCAGGAAAACACTCCTCCCGTATGTATACACAAAATGTTAATCTATTTTCATATAACCTGATTCACATTCATTTACATGAAGTTTTAATTGCACACTAAGATTAATTTAAGCATTTTTTTTATCTCATTGATTCACTTGAAACTGCTTGCTGTTTTAAGAATACAAAAATATTGGAAATAGTGGCCAAAGACGGTGACACAGCTAATCCCCGACCAGTGTTATTAACTCTCGAAGACGATACCCAACAGTACTTTCGTCTACAATCTGATAAGTCTATAGGCCGTGCGACACTCGTAACTTCAAACATTTCTGTGGACAGAGAAAGTGATGTCGTGGTACAGAATGGAGGCGTTTATACGTTTTTTGTTAAGGTACATTTTTTTCGTTGACAACATTATTAACACATTCAGATTCAATCAATATATATTTTTGTATTTCAGGCAACGGAATTAATAAATAACGAAGTGCCATCAGACTATACAGTAATTCCCATTACAATTATCGTAACTGATGCCGATGATCATAAGCCAATTTTTAATGGGGATGTTTTTGATATTTCCATACCAGAAAACATTGAAAATGGAAGTCCCATACCAGAATTATCAATATACGTAGAAGACTACGATCTCGGTCAGAACAGTAAATACGACTTGCATATCCGTAACGTTCGTAATTCTGAAAATGTTTTCTCAATAACGCCAGATAATGGCGAGGGCAGAACGCCAATAAGTATTAAGGTTAAAGACTCATCCAAACTAGACTATGACGTTGACGATGAGGACAAGAGACTATTTAGTTTTGATATTGTAGCCGCGGTCAATGGCATAGAATTGACTCATGCTGAAGTGAATATAAAGTTATTAGACATGAATGATAATGCTCCAGTCTTCGACCAGCCGTTTTATAAATTTAATGTTCTGGAAAACGCATCTATAGGCTTTAAAATTGGCGAAGTTCAAGCAGGCGATAAGGATTACGGGATTTTCGGGGAAGTAGAGTATTTTTTGTCCGGATTTGGATCGAACATATTTAAAACGGATAAAGTCCTGGGAGGAATATTTGTTGCGAATATGCTTGATTATGAAACACAAAAAAGTTACAGTTTAACACTTCTCGCTAAAGATGGTGGCGGGAAGTCAACGTCAGTTAGTATTTTCATCGACGTTTTAGATGCTAATGACAACACACCGATATTTGAAGCTTCCGAGTACAGCCGTACTATAAGAGACGGTGCGACGAGCTTCGAACCGCAACTTGTGATACGGGTAAGGCAGTCCATAAACAATATTTAGTTTAATTGTTATGAACATTAAAACCTATTAATTACTAAGCATGCTAACAATTTACGTGTGTTTAGGCAACTGATGCTGACGGTCCTACGCAAGGAGGTGGACGCATTCATTATTCCCTTGTATCAGACAATAGCATAGCTCATAAAGGTGAGGTTTTTGCTATAGATAAAGAAACCGGCGAGATAACTATTAACAATAAAGTTGAAACCATGGACACTCCGAGAGGTCAATATGAATTATCAGTACGAGCTACGGATTACGGTTTGTATTTTTAATATTTTCATTAACATTAACATGTTCTCATTGTCTTATATTAATAACTTTACAATATATTTACAGGAAATCCACCACTTCATAATGAGACACGAGTCCTGATACGTGTAGGTGTTCCTGGTAACCAAAGACCCACTTTCAAAGGCAATTACCATCACTACAAATATATTGTCAATCAAAAAGATATCAACGATGATTATACGTTCGATCTTAATCCTATGAATTATAAAGCTAGTATACGAGAAAATGCAGGTCCAGGAGAAAACGTTACGAGAGTTGTGGCTCACGATCCAGATGGGATGGATGAATTACTGACCTATCACATTATCTCTGGATCTAAGGATAATTTCGCTATAAATGAAAAGTAAGATACCTTACCTCCACACTAAAGTCATACAACGACACATGATTTTTGAAAAAAATGATTGATGTAATAGTTTACGCTTTATTTTTTCAGGACCGGTTTAATAACTGTATCAAACGACGCTAATCTTGACCGTGATATAAATCCCGAACGCTATGAGATAATTGTTTCAGCAGTGGATAGCGGAACTCCTATACCGGAAACTGCCACGACAACTGTGTTTGTAACAATACAGGACGTTAATGACAAACCACCGACGTTCAATGTAACAGAATCTACAACTTACATTTCAGAAAGGGCCGACGTTAATGACGTAGTCACGAAACTAGTAGCCCACGACTCAGATATAAATGCTAAACTTAAGTATAGTATAATTGAACCGATCAAGGCATTTTCAAAAGCTGGCGTACAGATCAAATCTAACTCGGCTTACGACTACAAAAACTTGTTCAAAATAAACGAAGACTCTGGAGAAATTTTTGTTAATGGAACTCTAGATTACAGTCAAACATCGATAGTCATACTCACGATAAAAGTCACTGACGTAAACGCTGAAATAAATATAGATAAACAGTTCGCACTGTTAGAGCACACTATTTATATTCAGCCGTTTGCTGACAAAAATCCACAATTCACTAACGCCGGTTGGACAAACTCCAATCCAACAATCCATCACAAAATAAAAGAGGAACAACCGATCGGCAGTACTGTACTCGTGCTGATGGCTGAGGATCCTACGTCTGGCCACATCGTGTCTAATTTCAAGGTTATCAATTCACAAACAAGTCTCTTACAAGTGAACCCTTTAAGTGGACAGGTTGTGCTAACAAATCATTTGGATTATGAGAAGTTGAGCGGCCCCAATTTGACACTAACGGTACAAGCTACCAGCACTGACGGGAGTAAACACAGCATTGCCAATGTCATTGTTGAGGTTGTGAATATAAATGATAATGAACCTGTATTTGAAAAAGAGGTAGATTCTATCACTTTTACTAATGTAATGCATTTGATATATACGTTTTAAAATTCTATATGTATATATATTTAAAATCGTTTCAGATTTATAAAGTGAGTGTTTTAGAATCCATAAAGTATCCGGAGCAGATATTAACCGTCAACGCCAAGGACACTGATGCAGTTCTTACAGACGAAGATAAGAAGAATGGCTTCTCTGACGTGAGATATTCTATAAAGGGAGAAAATTCTGAACTCTTATCAATAGATAGCGTGACAGGAGTTATTCAGGTAATTATTATTATTTAACCGAAACTAAAAATGCTTAAACAAACATGCATAGTAGCAAATATATAATGATATGTGTTTATATATTAAAATTGTAAACAAAGGATCTGATAAAAAATGTAAATAAATAAATATTTAGGACTATTAAAGATTATCTGACGTCCGTTAGTATAGACAATATAAAACACAGGTGGCCGAAAACAGAACCTTGGACCGGGAACATCAATCTGTTCTTAGAATTGAAGTTGAAGCGTATGACGTGCCCGCTGGCGGAGCTGACAGGCTCAAGTCAGTGGCCACCGCGCTGATTGACGTGCTGGACGTAGACGACAACACTCCCGTCTTTGATAAGAGCGTTTACACTGGTGAGCTACTCAGAAATTTATATCCATTTTTATTAAGAAATCAAAACGACGTTGATTTTTGAATTCTATATTGAAATAACATCGTTGTTAATGTGTGTAGGAACAAAAAAATTATATGACTTGTTGTTAGTGGCGATGTGCTCTTTTTAAACAATCCGAATAGTGTACAAAATAATATATAAAAAAAAAAACATGTTATTTTTGTCGCGTAAAAAATAATCTTAATCTTATATATCAATTCAGCTGTTGTGCCTGAAAATGTACCGATTGGAATAAACGTCGTAAAACTCACTGCAATTGATCCCGATGAAGGCCTTGGAGGAGAAATTAAATATGAATTTTTGGATGAAGGTGAAGCCCACGGTGAGATTAAGTATTTTTTTGTTTGTAGCCGGCCTTAAAAGCTCTCATTTGTTACACATAACCGTTACACTGTATCCCAATTCAGGTGTTTTCTTTAATAGAGGCGTATAATTTCTAAGGTCTATTTACAATTGACTCTACGACTGGAGAGGTCACAACTCGAAGCGCTCTCACTGGCCGTGGCCGCACGGACCCTTACCGTCTGCTGGTAGGGGCGGTCGACGGAGGTGGCCATTCAGGAGACGCGTCACTTTCACTGTATATAGGTGACGTTAGCGCTAACGACGGAGTGCCTAGATTTATTAGACCAGCAGACGGCGAGGTCCTTAATGTTAGTGAGGTGAGCTAGAAAAATTTTGATTATTCGTTAACCAACTGACATATAATTTAATGGTAATATACGGATATGCTTTTATTTTATTACTAAACATTTATATTAACATCCTCAGAATGCTACGATCGGAACTTCGGTGTTCCAAGTGGTGGCCAGTGACCCCGACGACCCCACCCAGCCATCTGGACAATTGTCCTACTCAATACAACAAGACGATGCAGATTCTAAAATATTTAGTATAGGTGAGATTTGATATGTTCTAATTTTGTGTGGTTACTTAGTTAAGGGTTTGATTTGTTAGAAAAATATGTTTGAAACATACTCTTAAAGTATAGAAGCTAGTATATACAGATAACATTCATTACTTTAGAGTTAGATTAATTTTTTTTAGTTTCAATAGTCGTTAATTAAAAATACAATTTTATTTCCATGATAAAAATAAGATCCAGAAAGTGGTCTTCTTACGACAAGACAGACGCTTGACCGTGAGAGTAAAGCCACGTACACATTAGTGTTAGTGGTCTCCGACCACGGATCGCCTCCTCAGCAGAGCAGCCGGATTGTGACCGTGCATGTCGGGGATATAGATGATCATAAACCGCACTTCTCACGGGCACTGGTAGGTAGCCACGACTCACGATCCGACTACGACACGACACACGATGTCTTATGTTAGCATACTAGAACACTAGTTATGTGAATGCCAAATCCGTATCGGCAATGCCAATTCTTCATAGTATAACAAATTTTCTAAAAAATAAAAACTGGCTAATAACGCTGAGAATCTTCTTCCTTTAAAGAATTATGTATTTATTTTTATTTAAGGATAATTCATAACTGGATGATCTGCGGATATTTATATCTCAAATTAAATTCATATCAACTTTAAACTTATCCTGTTCTAAGCATACAAAAAGTATGAAGTTCTAAAAAATATCCAAATAGATACGTTTTAATGTGTTTTCTATCTTAAGGACGAACCGCCGCTGCTGTTGTCTACAAAGGAGGAAGTACCAGTTGGAACCGTCATAGGCACTTTAGAGGCTATCGACGAGGACGTTGGTGACAATGCGGCCATAGATTATGTTATAACAGGTAATTCATTGTATGAAACGCTTTTAGTTGTATGTTAATAACCAAGATAGGTCCAGGTCTATATCAAAAATTATTCACTCATCACATTTATCCAGGAAAGATGAAATCTTCTCTAATTAAGGAAATTAATTTCTTATCATAATTATGCCTTAAATATTCGTAACAACGTACAATGAGATATCTTCTTAACTTTAATAGGTTTTTTTTTTGTGGATGCAAAAAGGATTTTTATGTTAATCAGTATTAAATGGAATAATTTATGAGTTAAAGGATTGCCATCAATGTGTGTCGGTAACTATAATACTATTGAGACACAATTTCCTGATGGTGTTTTTCATTTGATTAATTACTACATAAATATACAATATTAATTAATTACAATAACATTACGTGTTTAATGTAAATCTTTACTAATCACAGAGAATCATATCGTAATCATGTGAATGTTAAACATTATTACATATAATAGTCTGGGTAATTATCTATACGAAAATTTTTTTAGCGGGCAACGAGTTGGAACTTATAAATTTACAACGAACAAAGGACAACAAAGCGAACATTGTGGCAGCAGGACGTCTCGACCGCGAGGCTGTGTCTAGACTACTTATAACAGTTAAATGTTTCAAATACGATACAAAACCACGCATTAGCAAGGATTACAACCGTTTGGTACATATTTAATACAAATCACATAAAATTGTCTCTGAGCGTATTATACAATTTATTTACATTTAAGGATGCGTCGGAGATACAAGTAGTGATAAAAATTGTGGACGTCGACGATCACCTGCCCGAATTCGAGAGTTCAAACGTGACGGTCGGTGTCCGGCTGAACGTCGCCGCGGACAGCGTCATAGCGACGGTTAAAGCCAAGGACAAAGACCCGGAAGCCTTACCGGTCAACTACGCCATAGTCAACACGAATTTCGTTTCACCGATTAAATCCAAGTCATCAAATAACACATCCGGTGTTATAGTCATAAACAATGTGACGGGCGAATTAAAAATTATGAGAAACTTAATAAATTTTGCTGATGGGATATTTAGGTAAGTATATTTGTATTTGAAGTATACAAAAGAAGTCCGATACTGACATACATGTCTATTACAGGCTTGTCGTTCGCGCTAACAACTCCAATGAAACGGATCGTTTCACTGATTTACAAGTAGAGGTAATGGTTTAATTACTAAATTGATTCGTTTTATTACATTTACAACATAAACTTTAACTAGATATTCTTAAGTAAAGTATAATGTTATTAACTATCCTCATTATAGGTTATTATCGAGATTCCATTAAAGTTATCGAGATAGGCTCTTTATTTGGATATAAAAAGTTGTCATCAACAGGTGGTAGTTGTACGGGAGCGTGATCTCCTTCGTCTGGTGTTGGGCGGAGACAGTCGGGGTGCGCGTGCGCAGGTCGCGGGACTGAAGGAACGAATGTCAGCTGCGATCGCACCACAGCGGCTAAAATTACAGCTACATGAAGCACCCAGACATGACCTGTATGACAATCTCGGGTATGTGTCTTGTATTCGATCTAACTCATTTTTTGGAGACCAGTAATAAAACATGTTACTAGAGTAAGTGAGGTCTGTTTGGGAAAAGTTTAAGCTCAGCCTTCCATGAGTTGGTTCGTTCTTAAAATATGCTGACGACATGTACAATTTTAGTTTTTAATTTTTGTATAGCATTTTCATATATGAATGAAACATTCTTAGCTATTAAATGATTACCTTCTTAAACTGATTTTCAATGTACATATAACACTTTTTCTATCTATTACAGACCATGTTTCCAGTTCCGTAAAATGGAAACCGGAGAGGCGCTCACTCCTAACGCTATGAAAGCCACCATTCGTACCCTGGGTACAGAATTTCAGGATATTCTTCAAACTTACAAAGTGCATAACATCACCTGGTGTGGGGCCACGCGCGCTGCTCCAGCACCCGCCCAAACTGCACTCCTCGCGGTCGCAGCGATGTTACCAATCGCTGCTTTTGTGGCCACACTTGTTTTGTGCTGTATGCATTCTCATGGTATGTATATATTTCAAGTACATGGATGTTTAATATAAACATTTTTTGATTTTTGATTTATTTTCAATTAAAAATGCTGTCAAAATTTGAATTCTGTTTCTAATTCTAAAATAATTCAAATATATGTTTTTTTTTTCTTGAAGCCAAAAGTCGAATGCGTTCAGCGCTGACCAGAGAAACACCGCCTCGTATGTATTCCGAGCCTCTCTACTCCACGTGACCGAAACAAGCGGATAAATATAAAATAAGAAAATAGTCGTGCAATGCACACACTGCCATTACAAGTGATAAACATGTTAAGATACATTTTGATATATATTATAGATTCAATTAAAACGTTTACTCTACAATACAGAGAAGGTACGTCTCATAGCAAGCTGATATTGTTCCTAATAAAACTCTTGAAGTTAAAATCTCATTAATCTTTGCTAGTTTCTATCTTAGAACCTCTGTGTCCGACAATGTTATACTGTGCCTCCTGTTGCCATTAAGACGGTCTAACGATGTATAAAATAAACATTCGGAAAAAGCCATACCCAAAATGTAATTTAAATATATTGTTTGTTTCACTGTATCAGAAATTGGCCTAACATAGATTTAGTTAGATGTTAACTAAAAGGATTATGAGAAGCCTTACTTTTTCGTAATCCGTGCAATAGATCCGTGGTCACGGATAATTACCATCATCATAAAGAATAACTGCACATATTTTTAATACTCAATACATTCCATAATTGGTTTTATGTTAAACTTAAATTATTGAATATTTAAAAAATTAATATTTATTTTTTAATAATTCCTGTCAAAGACTAATATAACGAAAGTTTAGCATAAAAAAGGTTTGTAGATCAACAAAATTCACACAAAATAGTCCTTAATATGTAAGTTGGGTAAGAAACAAGATTATTATTTTAAGTCACATATCTTTCTCTAAGTAATCGAGATGTCTTTGGGTTAGGTGTTCAGATATTTACCACAATAATTTTACTTTGAATATATATATATATATATATATATA
>DVQP01004005.1:0-10110 GCA_018231745.1 Danaus eresimus
TTTATATAAATCTGCTTAAGCCCGGCTCAAATCCAGAATCTATTGTAATAAATTTTGTTGTTACAAAACCAATAATTTTGTACAATGTTAAAAGACGTTATTTGACATTGCAAAGTAACATTAAAGATAATGATCTCTATACGAAAACGCTTAAAAATAATGGTGTTTAAGGGCTCTACTCACCACAATGTATGTAAATTGACCGTAGCAGGAATGCATCGGGGAAAAATATATTTGTATTGAAAAATATGAGACTGTGCCCACTAGATTGTTCTAATACTGATCAGTTTACAGCATGTTGTGTTGCATGTCGGTCCTGGAACGTTTCTATTACGGTCATAGTATGAGACATTGTGGTGCATGCGTCTTTGAATCATAAAGTGATAATTTCCAGTCAAGAGGGCCGTCAGAGAGTGTCACATTTGTTGGAGGTTGTAGAGGGTCTCAGTGGTGCGGAGAGATTGTTGCTTTATCTCCGTCTACCGACCGGTGTCCCTCCACACGATCCCCTCAAACAGCCCGTCAACCCACTGGGCTCCAGGTCTGTATAAGTAGCTTAAGAAAAAAATCCTTAAACTGTACATAAAATACTGTAAAATAAGTGTTTTAACTCATCTATATTTTCTATAAAACTTACGAAAGTTATTTGAGAGTTGATGAAATACTTACAGTTATTTTAGCACTCAAAGACTGTCAAAGTGGGTATTTTTATGCTCTACTACAGCAGGGGTGTTATAAATCAGCAGTCTTATCATCATCTTTGAATATCAAATAAAAATTTATCAATACTATTAATACACAAAAGTTATTTTTATAAATAATAATAATAGTTATCTTCATTATACACGAAAAAATTAACAACAAAATATATAATGATAAAAATGCACGATCTTGGCGGCACTATCGCTAAACAGCGATCTCTTCCAGGCAAACGAGAGAATAATAATATGGGAGAAAACGCTTTATGTCTTTGGTAATTCTACTACCATTTATAGTTTTTCATTCATTAACCTAAGTTAATGCTATCACGAGCGATAGTTTATTAATTAACGATGCGTACTTATATTAAGAGTATAGAGGTTAATTGATCTTTTATAACTAAAGTAGTTCATTGCAGCTGTAATACGATTGTCAAGTATTAAGGGCATAAATTATTTTTTTTTGTATAACACTTTTTAATATAGTTCAAAATCGATGCAATTTTAGATGTAATTGTCTTTATACGTGCAAAACATGTACGTATTCTGCCAGTGTTACCAGGAAGTCGTTGAATCATGGAATAGTTTTTAAAACTTAGATTTTGATAATCTACATTCCAGAGCCGAACTACAGCAGACTGTTACGTGGATACAAACGCACTTAGAGGTTGATCCTGACGTTTCTTTGCCAAAACAAGATGTTTACGATGAATACATGTAAGTTAAAACATGTTATATATGCATACATACATATATATTTATATATACTTAAGATTTCTCACTTCAAATGTAAATTTGATTGTCATACCAATAAAAAGTCAGCCAAGTTCAAATCTTACGCGCACACTTTATATTAGTCCTGTGGCTAATACCAATTTGCACCGTAAAATACAATCTTCGGTATCAATGTTATATACTCAAGAATTTTCCTAAATATAAGTGTTTCTTTGTTCATACAAAAGATTTTATTGTAATTAAAAACGTATACGTATCTTTGATTGCTAAAAATATTTTGACGTTACGTAACGGCCAATAATGAGCAATTACTCGTATGAAATAACGGAGAAGTTCAAGGTCATCGCCTACACAGAAACTATAAAAATGAAGAGAAAGATTTGCATGCAATCCTTAGAAACTGCTTGATAATAAAAAAAAAACAATTTGAACTTATATTTTTCTAAATAAATATTAATATACAAACCTATTTAGAATAACGTTTACTTCATACAGTTATCGTTAAGATTAGCTTTTTTTAAATACTTTATCAAATATCATTAATAATTTTAGTTTGCTATATAATTTATATTAAAATACGAATAACGACTTAAATCCGATAATAATATAATCTCATTTCAATGTTTCTGCTCTTAAAAATATTATCATTTATTATTCAAATTGTTCCGATATTCTCAAACTATATACACGTTAATAGTCATTGTGAAAGTATAAAATGTCTTAATCCACATTATAACCTCTTTGGTAATTGACAAAATGTGTTTTATTTTTTCGAATATTGAATAGATTAATATAAAATGCCGAAATTATCTTATAATGGTATTTTTATCATCGTCGCCTGTTCGTAATCTTCTATTCAATGTCATCACGCGGTTTTATCTATTATCAAGGGCTGATTTATCAGCGGCACTGCGAAAAAAATTCAAACGATATAGCTTTGTTGGGTACGGAGTGACGTCACTATCAAAGTGACTTTTATGTATCAATATTTGGACGCTACAATAATTTCGATATGAAAATCTTAAATATATTATTCCATTTTATAAAGACATTATATTTATTTCGTTTGATTTGAACTTACAAAAATTTAAGTCTACGCTATCATAAGATTGTATAATAAGTATTTATTATTTAGTAGCAGTGTCCAAAATATTATTGATATCAGAAGTATTATCAAAGTTAGTTAGGACTTCAAAGTAACGGAAACTTACAATGGCTGAATGTAAAACACCATTTTATTTCTACAAACCCTAGATCACCATCAGATTGAATAAAAATGACGGAGTTTCGTATTAAGATTAAAAATATATTTAATTTTCAATATAAAACTCTTCTATTTTTTATGTCTGTTAATTAAACCTGTTTTATTTTTATAAAAAGTCTCTATCGAAAATAGCAGATCCTCGGCCGACATAAAACTGTCGAAGTTTTCGAGATTTCTAATTTATTACAAATATCCATTCAACTTGATATTTATAGAACGGTTGACTCATTCATTATTAAGCATTTCTCATAATTTAAATGCATTATTGTAACGAGCAAGCTGTATTTTAATATTTAAACGTAAAGGTATAATTTTTGGCTGTTTTTTTTCTCAATGGAAATATTAAGGTTTTTTTAATTTCACACTTCTAGAGCTCATTGTATGACCAGCAATATGAAACCATTATCAACCGCTGATTTCGGCAAAGTCATGAAACAGGTGTACCCAAGTGTGCGCCCGCGCCGGTTGGGAACGCGCGGCAACTCAAGGTATCAGTCAAATTAAATATGCCCATAAAACAGTCGAATAATAAATTGTCATTACAAGTTAGCAAAGTTTTTGGGCTTTATCCTCCAAGTTGTTGCCATAGTTACAATTTTCCCCCTGAATTAGGTAAATTCAACTATCACACACATTTTCTCTAGTCAGGTATAAATAACAGAATCGTGAGTTTACTTTTGTAACTGCCACAATTACGAATTTGTGAAGTAAGTAGTTACCCATAGATTTTGCAAACATGATCCTCAGCTAAATTATTGTCCCATCTCTTACCTAGCAGACTTACTCGTTATGAAGCTTTTCATTTTCGACCTATTACTTTTTGGATATTCTAAAAGGTCATACTTTAGTCTTATTTCAACTGCCGTATCAAAAAATATAATTCAACATAATAGAAAGTAGATATAATCACTATTTTCTGCCTATTTTTTGGTATGTTTAATTACCATCATTGTGATTTTATTAAAACCAGATACTGTTACGCTGGTCTCCGGAAGAAAGTTAAACTTGAAGTGCCACAGTTGCCAAATTTGGGTGAATCGACCAAGGTATGAAAATATCATTGGTAATTCTTATAAAATTTGCATAAACTTTATGTTTGGAAGTGTACGTAAAATTTTGTTTCATATTTAAGGAACCAAGTGTGCCTTCAAGAGAAAGTGAGAGAATCATTTGTGATTGGGCTGAATCTAAATTGGGTAAGTTTATTTTCTGTTACAATTGTATTGGCAAAGAGCTTTAATATAAAAACCTTGGATCTCTTGTTAATGTAATGCAATTCCCGAATATATATATATATATATATATGAAATTATGGCCATTGAAAAAATCGCTTATCAAAACCGTTCTCGTCACAGTCGGTGTACGAGATTATCCCAAATTGAAACACGAACTGAACTTAATTATGATTGATGGATGGGAAGAAAATATATATTGGTGGTGTCTTCATATTATTGTGGAAACAAACCCAGATAAAAAGAAAATGAGCATTATGGTATAGTTGCAGAAGCGACTAGAATGTTTATTTTCCAAATCAAATTTAATATATTAATTAAATTGTCACATGATCCATAAGTTTAGTTTTCCATTGGCGTGTCTTATCTGTTAGTGAAAATGTATGAATATCAATTTTTACCAATGTTAAAAATTGGCTTCAAAAATATATTTCGTATAGTAATGTAATAATGATATAACAACTTCGTACTATAGTCCTACCTAAAATTACAGGCATTAAATAAAACCAACATATTTTCGTATTTACTGCTCGTTTTTTTATTACTCTAAAACTACATAATCCCGACGGTTCGGTTACTTTCCAGCAACCGTGATCACGGGCAGACGAGATGTGTCTCATCTCATCAAGTAACCGAAACGTCGGGATTATGTAGTTTTAGAGTAATAAAAAAACGCGTAGTAAATACGAAAATATGTTAGATTTATTTAAATGACTACCGAAAATGTTACATCTCATTATGTTACAGGCGTTAAGTTCATGAATATGTCCGAGTTGTCTCGACATCTGGTAAGCGCGATGCGCGCTCCGGCAGGGCCGACCAGCGCCACGCCGCCGCCGCAAACGCATGGTATGTACGGAGCCTTATCGGTTATTGAACACTCAGCAACGTCTAACGACAAGCTTATCATACAGGATCTGATGAACCACCGGGACCACAGCTGATGAAACAACAGTTGAAGAGAAAGTTACAGGTACGATTAAATATTACAATTTGACCCACTTCGATATATTTACATAGGTTTTTTTTTGGATAATCGAATTCGTTTTATCTCCAGACGCAGGGCACGGTGGGTCGGCCGAAAAAGAACAAGGGACAAGAAGTCGCCGGGGAATCGCCGCCGTCCACTTCATACGTAAGCCATCCCACAGTGAAACATGAGAGCGAATTGGTGCCCGAATCGTACGGCTATCAGCCGGCTTACATGCCCGTCTATGATGTACGGCCAGCCTTTCCCTATGCGGCGCCACCCCGTGCTCACCCCCCGCACCCTCTTCCTCCACACCCTCACCCCCCACCACCGCACCCGCCCGCCATCCCAGTACACGACTACCGGCCCGATCCTTACGTCTTCGAGCCGCCATATGCACCTCGCGACCTGACTCTCCCGGATACGGCCCACAACGTACCGATTAACCTCAGCAGTGATGTCTCCCTGGATCTTTCCACCGAGCGCACGGAGTGGCAACGTCGACGTCCCCCGGATCCTCCGGCAACTACCGCCCGTCTCCCGCTGCCTGGGAAGAAGTTAATATTGGAGACGTATCAGAGCGAGACTCAAGCTAGCTCCCCTCGCTCGTCACAAACTGACACGCGAGCCGTCAACCAGCCGCCAGAAGAATTCCCGCGCACGGAATACTTACCGAAGAAGATGCGCGCCGCTGAGATACTGGGCGGTAAGTTGGCGGCGCCGAGACAGGTCGCCGCTGCGGACGCGTCGACGTCATCATCGACAGGGGCGGAATCGGCACGTTCCGAGGTTGCTTTTTTTGAGGATCCAAAAAACTTAACGAACCGGTCCAAAAGCACCGCCGCGGCGCTGGCCCGGGAGGAACAGGAGGCGGCGAGTCCGACACGGTCGGTGAAGGCTCCGACGCCTAAACACAATCGAACTAAACTGAGAAAATCGTCACACATGCGAACGAAAGGGCTGTCTCCGGAGAGGAACGAGCACGACCACCCCGCGCCGCCCGACACTTGCTGTGGTATTAATGGCATCAATATCATAACGGGAATGATCTGCGGGGAAAAACATTCTGAGATACTTAACCGCGAACGAGTTATTAGCATCTGTAATATCGATAAACACGATTTAGACGATTATCTCAATGAGGGTAATAGCCAAGAACACGAGGAAGAATTAATGCAATACTTCCATCATCGCGATGGTGACACAGATATACCAGCGAAACCTAATCAGAATGATAATACGACTTTTTTAGAAACAGGTCAGGACCCACACGACGAACACAGTCAGGGGAAAAGTGAAAAAATATCGCAACTGCGAGAACTACTAGCTAAGAATTTGAAAAGTGGGTCCAATACACAGAATTTATTATTACATCAAGAAAAACAAACTCCTATAAATAATAACCACGAAACACATGCCAATAAGAGTACAATTTCGGACGGAGCATCATTTAGGCCACTAAGCAACGTTATGGAAATGATAAACGGCTCCAATAGCTCAAACGAAAATGAAAATAATATAAGGAAAAAATGTGATAATATTCCAAGTGAAAACGGAATTTCCGCTCGTGCCCCAGAGAATTCACACACTCAGGTGATGACAACAGCGACTGGTTCTCATCTTTACAATGGTAACAGTCATACGGAACCACAAAGTCCTACTACTAGAACACAACAATACGATTTCGTACCTATATCTGATGGATGTCATTCTCCTGGAAATTTTAATTCAAAATCTCCTTTGGGTTTTGGACAACGAGGGCACAGTCCAACGAAAACAAATAAACCTATCATAATGGGAGGTTCCCTGCAAACATCTCCGATTTCGCATAGCATGGCAGCAAGTCCTTTTGTCAGTCCAAGAAATACTCCGGTGCCAAGGTCACGCTATTGTTCTAGACCCATACCTAAACACAACAATAGAAAGAGACGTACCATTTTGTCACTCGGTGTAAATGAGACTGGCACTAAACAATTCGCAATACCAAATGATCAGAAATTCCTCCCGAAGTCTTCTTTGGGTGGGCAGAATACCAAATATTGCCAACCAATGTCAGCACCTCCATCGCCCAACCTTCTACCACACTTTAAACAACAGATGATGCAAAATTCCATTCTACCAAATGGCACCAATAGTATGTGCTTTGTACCAAATACGTTTCGAGATAATGTTAACGGCGAAATGCCACAACCATTATCAGCAGATCCGTTGTCCAGTGAAGTGAGTCAATTTTTTCAGGAGCCTGTAACGGGTTATAGAGTAGCTCATGATACATCTTTTAGGTCACAGTCGGTACCATTGAAACAGGCGACCATCAACATTGGCTTGTTGAGCTACAACAACACACCAGTCGGTTCCGTCCCACCTACACCAGTACCAAACGAGTTTTGTGATTTTGGTTCTTTAGCTGACACATGTGATATATCTAGGGCTGGACTCAATCCTGAGACTCTCGATAAAATATACGACGCTATCGATAGCAGCAACGACGTACTTAACGGCGGCACGAGTAATAACATATTAAACTCCAGCGACACCCTAACTAACGGCTGTGAAACTTTACCCGAGCAACAAATTCTGATAGATGAACAGTTAAGTTCACTTATGCCTAGCGGGGAAGAATTGCTTGATAGGAGCTCACTTATGGCCAGCGGAGAAGACTTACTCGAAAGGGGTGAACAATTCAATGAGTCGTTTCCCAATGACTCGACGGCTTCAGAGAATGTAGAAGAGTTCTTAAAACGTGCAAACAGCATTGAATTTGATTTATCTGATTTGGTAACAGAAAAAAATAATCACTACGCATCGCGTTCCGTACCAAGTACGCCATTGCCTTATAAGCGAACGGCTTCGAACTTACAAATAGATCCACGGCACGCTAGAGATCTCTTCGCTACCGAAAATTATTCCAGTGTAACGAACGGTATATCTTCAAAATCCGTGCCATCTACACCACAACTAGCGGAGGATCGCAGTGTTTTTAGTTACACCAACAGAGACTTTCTCATTAACGGAAACTCGGTTGACATGTGCTCTAATCAGATCAGGCCACCGGTTGAAAATGACCAAGCCCTGACGTCTCCGCTAGACGAAATACTAGGTCCTCTAACGCCAGCCGCAGATCTATTGGCTGACCTCGACAAAATAGATACTGCTCCATATGTTGACCTCTAGTCGGCAAATCATTATCACCAGTTAGAAATAAGGCTAGCTTCATTTTTGTACAGCCAGATATCACGTATTGGATATCTTATAGAGTACAATGTTTATATGCCTTCAGTGAAGGCAACAATTATTATTGCAGCATATAGTCCGAAGAAGTATCGCACACTCCCATATATTTGAGTCAATACAATGCACCACAACGATGTGATAGGAATATTTTTTAGCGAAGTGATATCTCCATTATACTAGACTAAGTAAATAACAATGAGATTTTTTTCTTTTAAAATTTTTATCACTAATTAAGTATGATTCGAAAGCAGTGATTTTCTGTAGGCCTATGATAGAATTTATATTTAATTCTATATTGGTAAACGCAAATTTTAAATAAAAAAACATCGTAATATGAAGGTAGTTACATTTTAGTTGTCGGGGCCAAATTTAATACTTGAATCGGTAGAGTTCGTGCTTCATGACAATATGTAAGCTCATCGTATAATATGTTACACATCGAAATTTTGATACTTAATGTATGTAGGATTTAATAGTTTTATTAAAACGTAAATCGCTAGCTGATGTATACCTTCTGGATCGTATAATTAAGCAGACCAATCCGTCACGCAAAGCGTGCTACGCGATCTATTGATAATTGGTTTTCTTAAGAAGAATGTATATTAGTATATAGTTTATAAAAATGAATTTATTGTAAGTCAGCACAAAGATTTTAATATATTTTATTATTGAATGGGAGTTATTCTCTTATACGCTAAATTTATAAAATCGCATCTGATGTGATGAAATATAACACGCCCTATATGGCCGCAGTGAGCTTATGTGAATATCACATTGAGAATTATTATTATATTGTTGGGATCGTACAAGATTCGGCTGCAAACATTTTTGTTCAATTAGTATTTATTGGAATCATTTGCACAGCATCGGTTGTAATGAGTATGTTCATATTCATATCGGTCGACTTCCTCGTTTACGGTCAAGATAGACCTTAAAATATCGGACTGTTATTTTCAATCTAATTGTTAAATATTTTGTTGAAGCTTCACAAATCATTATAGCAAATATTTTTACATTATCTGCAATCTAATAACTTTTTTTTTTAAATCGTTTAACATTAATTTGACGTTTAACTTTTATTTATTTCCTAGTAATTGTGCCTAAATTAATACGATGAATTATAATGCAGGCTTAGTAGTTCGTTCGTTAACGCTAGTACAAATGAGACACTGATTCGACAGGGATATACATAAAATAAGTGAAACCGAAGACTGTTAAAAGTTTATAGATATTTTGAATCGTGAAATGACAATTTCCAATGTTGTCTCGAAGTAAGGCAATGATATAAACATCTGTATATTCCATTTTGGTACAATTTACCAATATAGTCTTGTACCTTATAATTCTAAGTGTACTGTGTCAATGTTCATATATTATGATGTCAAAAGTTAGTCTTTGAGGTCTTATTGAATTATAATGCCATACCTACATTTATAGGTTAGGGTTTTTAATAGTTGAAAAGTTTTCAATCAGACCTCTCATAATTAGTTTAGTATGTGTTTTGTAAATAATTTATGTTATTTTATACGAGACGTTTACTGAATAACAATTTTTTTATCACCGACTGTAACAACCATCATACGTCTAATTTTTTTTTTTTATAAATCGCATGTAAATGTACCAAGGATATAGTGTATTTGTATTATTCAAAAAAAAAAAATAATAATATGATTCAATTATAATTTTATATGTTTTTTTTTATTAGAAAAAATATGTTCATATGAATTTAATTTCTCAATAACAAATAATATTCACTAAACCAATTGTCTTATGTACAAAATAAATTAGTCCAGTACGCGTGAATTTGTATTGAGTTTTAAAATCGTGTGTTTAAAACAAACAAAGAATACATTTTAATAAGAGTTATCTAACAAATTTGTTGTAGCAAACAATTGAATATATATAACATTGTCAATTATGTGCAATTGTATATATGAATCAATAAATTCACAGATTGTAAAACTTAAAGTATATATA
>DVQP01004006.1:0-10110 GCA_018231745.1 Danaus eresimus
CTTAATTAGTGACTATACATAAAACATGTCTTTAATATACAACAGACGATAATTGTTTTTGAGATTCTCTTTGTGTTTTTTTAGTTAAAATCATTTGTTAGTTATTACTTATGCGTAACTTAGTTAGTGAAAACGTTCAACAAGTACATATGTAAAGAATCGGGTTAAGTCTTGTATTTGTAAGTTGTCTAAGTAATAATAAAACTCTTTAACTTCATAAATTTCACTGCCCATTAAAGATACTATAAGCGGATTAATAAAAATTAAACTCAGCCTTAAGATAAAATTTTTATAAGAATATTTTAAAATATATGTATGTTTTTAATTATAGCAAGAAACGAGCCGAATCTGTCATATATTTATTAAGAACAAACTAAGACAGATGAGATTTAGAACATTTACTCTGATCTTTGTTAGATTAAGAATTGAATTTTGAAAAGAGTTGAATTGAATGACATTATCCTAGACACTCTTAAATAGTTGTTGTCTCACTAAGATTTTTCTCCGTTGCACCTCATGCGCTTAGATCTTGGGAACTTCTCAAGTACGTGTGTCGATCTTGTCATAATATAGGAATAATATGAAAGTTAAATAGTACACTTGAGAGGGCACTACATTGTTACACTCTCATTACCATAGAAAACTACAATTGTAATCACTACTACGAAACATGCCATTTATAATTCTCGCTTCATATATCTTTGCGACCAGATTAATAGTTGTTATGAAGTGAAAAAGGATCTTGAAGGGGGTCACCCTGTTTCGCTATCATACGCTTTTGTAACTTAACAAACAGTGAGGCAGCACTTTAGGGGTTCACAAATTTATTTGGAACTGTTTGAGAACGAATATTTAGCGTACCGAAATTCCTTTGAAAATGCTTTAATTTATGCCTTTATTTGTTCGTCAACAGCTAATGGGGTTAGAGTTAGTTTCTCGGAATATCGTTTGGCACTGAGTGTTTTTAGTTCTGGACTTGTTTGAACTCTCCTAACCTACAATCAATATATAAAATACAATGCAAAAGTACAAGCATCACAGCTAAGGTATGATATCGACATTTTTTTACAGGATATAATAAATTCATGACATCGTCAACCGAGCTTTTTGAAATCCAATATACATTAATTTTCGTATTAAAGCTTCTTAAGTATTTCTTGAAACAGTTGTATAATTAATGACGCTTGATATAAATTATGTAATATTTGAAGGCGATCTTAGACAATGGATAGGGGCTTTTAGGACTTCCTCTTTGTGAATATCTTATGATATAATGGATATTCTAATTCATTATTATCAATATTAATGAGTCATAACATAAACTGAAGTTTATAATATAAGATATTAAATTTTTGGTATGAATGTCATTGGTTTTAAATTTTTTTTAAGCCGGAACTGTAGTCCTACGAACGAATTACCAAGCTAGCGTGTTCATCGTTATAATTCCATTCTTTAAACAACTCAGCAGTAGTCCTCACATCCCGCCGATCCGTCAGGTCTGATAAAACTTTGCAGGAGGACGTTATCGTTGACAGCTCTCTCTAACACCAGTCCTGTTCTAAAACACTTTTCTGCTCTATCACACGGAACTCTAGATCCACATATCGAAATAAATTCAATTAAAACTTCATTTTGCTTTTCAACATGTATTAAAATTAATAATTATTTTATAAAATACTCTACATTTTCTATAGTAATATATTTTTAAGAAAGTTTCATTTAAAAGGTGTTTTATTGTGATTGATTAGCTAGTATTGCTCTATTAGTAGTCTTTAAGTATATAATTGGAGACTATTAATATGCTAAGAGTGATAACTGTCTTTTTGACCGGCTGGTGTAAGACTGTTTTGTTGTTATTGTTTGCATCTTTTATATAAACTTTTGATATTTTATGCGATGTATACTGTATACTTACTTCTGATGCCAGGATAAGTATGAATAAAATTAAATTCTAGATTCAAATATCTTTCAGTAATTTACGTACGATTTAATTATTATTTGTTTAAAAATTATATTGGTCCTAAGGAAAGTAATATTTTATTATAAATATTTTCATATTTTGTTAATGAGTTCACATTCAACATAAATCATGTAATATAAAGAAGTTATAAAAGTGTAATACAAGAAGATATAATATTTTTATTGTTGGTATTATTGGCGAAACATAAAAGACGTTTTGATAGTCCATTTCCATTCCGGGAAGTTTTCTCATAATTGCGACGCAATGGCACTTGTTCAATTACTTTTAAACATTCTCTCGATAGATTCAACGGCGAACTTCCACCGGCTACCCATTATAAAGTCTTTAAGAAAAGGAAGATAAAATTTAATTTCAATATTTTCAATCTAACATTAGGAGGCCTTAGTAACTGACAGCAATGGAAGATTAATATATCCAGCAGCTGTATTTTTCTTAAGTTTTCACATCAATGTTTGCTATTCTGTACCTGTGTGTGTGAGAACAAATCGACTTTCAACCAACGGTTATATTTTAATAAAAAAAAACAATCACCACCCTGTTTAATTGGATGAAAACATTCATATAAATTTACGATTTGTTTATTTTAAATAAAACTCGGTGTTTAATGTATGAAAAGTCATGATAATTGTAAAGAATAACGTTCTGAAAGAAAAGCTAATGAATGTTGATGGCTAAAAGTTTTACTTTTGCCAGAGTGTGAATATATTGTGATTCTAAAAAAAATTCTTAATATTTTAGGTCAAATTCATTGCCGCTTTGGATGACTCAAAAAATAAGAACAAAATAATAATTTTCAAAAATAAGTTATATTTATAAATTTAACATAAAAAGTTATGCTCAAATCAAAATAATAGAGTCGAGCTTACAGTAAACAAATCTGTTCTTATGTACTCCGATTTGGCTCGAATAAATATTAATCTAAAACACAATTGGGCGAAGAGAAAAGATTATCACACGAAACTCAATTCAGGGCCTAAAGCGGCCGAAATTTAATCGGAATGAAATTTTCAAGGAAAAAGTTGCAAAGAAATAAACAAGATGCGGCGCGGGATAGCTATTGAAATTACCAAGTAATTTAATAAAGCGGACGATAAGTCTAACAAGCGAGTCCCTGCGGTGGCTAGATAAAAGGAAATAACTTTAACGAGAAAACTTCGCGCTATCCGGAGCGAGGCGTGCGGGGCATGATAGGGGAACAGTGACACATTTTAAATTCTCAATCACAATTAGATCAAATACCTACAGAACACTGAGGCACGTTTCCAATCAAGAAGGTGTCCTCAGGTTGTATCTCTTTTCAAACATTTAGCTCATAAACCAACAATACTTCTCTGTGAGCTAATATCTGGTTCAAAGCGTCAATAAACTGTAGAGAAAAAAGTTTAATGAAGTTCTTTCTCTACTTTTACATTCTTTTTAGTATTGTGGTGGTAATTGAACTTAACAGTAGGATTTTCAGAGAAGATTGAGAAGAGATAGAAGCTGTTTTTTGGCTGAGAAGGGAAGAATTTTCAGCTTTCACTGGAGGTGGGGGGACTTAAAGATACTAAGTCTTTACGCCATTAACTCATTATTGCTTTATTCACTTCTTAACCGCCATAGTATTCACCACAAATATTAAGTATAAAATTGTTAGTTTTGCCACATGCCACGAGATCTTCGTATTCTGTTGTAACATAAATTAAAAAAGTTAATGAAACATTGAAGAATTTCTTAAAGCGGTTGAGTATTAAAATATTTGAACGTTGCAAAAGTTATCCCACAGTATCGAGTGTTACGAAAGTTGATACTAGTTAAGATGTTATAAATTATGAGAACGAAGTTTGCGCGGAGTTTAGCGTTAATAATAAATAGTTAGAGAGACCGACGCTGTCGTGTGTACGCATGTGTAGTGTCTTGGGATATGATAATTCTAATTCTTGGTGGAACTTTCCCTATTTACAGAGTTCTTGTAAAATTTTTAATGGGATACTGTAATCAAAATTTAGTGTCTTTTAATTATAAATATTCTCTTCATAATGTTTAAATATGTATTACAGAGATTTTTAGAATATTGTGTTACTTTGTGCGTTATGTTGAGCGAACAATTATGAGGGAAGTCACAGTTCAAATTATTTATATGAGCCTGTTTAATTTAACATGCATAATTTATGCAACACATTTGTTGTTTGTTTAGTAATTTTAGTTCGTTAAATTTCGCACAAAGCCAGACTTATAGTTGGTCAGTAAATTAATTGAAATTGTTTGAAGGCTTTTTTGTAATTATTTCACTGACCCCATTACTTCAATCAGTTTTTATTCAATGTCATTCATAATCTTAATTATAGCAATAAAAAGGTGTTTATTAGTTATTGATATACAACTTTTTATTATAATTTAATTAACTAACACAAACAAGTTGTTTTGTGATGTTTAACAGTCAACAGCGATGCGCTACCGAGTGGCAACGTGTTAGGTAAATTAATGATGCGGTGAACACTATCATGACTATAGCGAAGTACACAACATGAACCAATAAAAGTCCATTAGTTTTGGCAAACTCTCAGCATTTATAGTTTAGAACTTAGTTTTATTTATGTGAGAATGTTGGGTGTGAAAAAAAAAATCCAAAATAATTTTCAAATGCCAATTAACCTAACATTATATGAATCATCACAGTTTTTATTATATTTCAATAAAATACATAACCCTAAGAAGCTACGAACCATTTTTGCCTCTTTTATTAATAGACCCTCAGTATATGAAGCCTTTTGAGGGTTATTAGTAAAAGCAATATCACGGTAGGCAGCTATCCAAAAAGAACAAAACGGTGAGTCGTGAGGCAGAGGTAGTAAAAATAACAATTGTAGCTAATACAGCTCGAAAGCCAAACATAATTTAGGGCTTCGTCAACAAGCAGTTCTTTGTTTGTGCAATTTTTCTTTGTCAAATCTCGTGTAAGGGTTGAATAAATATAAACATTCAAAGGAGCTCGAAGTTTGTTTAATCTTCCGGACCTTTAAGCGAATACAGTCGTAAGTAGATCAAAGCAATTTGAATATAAGTTTTGTTCTATGAATGTTTGAATAAATACACGATCGTTATATTTTCTTTGGATGATTGTTAAAATTATTTATATCTAACAACGCGTTGTGCTTTCAAACATCAAATATAACTTGAGTTTTGTTTTAGAAATATTTTGATGACTGAATTGTAAACGGTTATGGTTTAAGTTACAAATTGCATACAATAAAAAAACTCATATCAAATTGTACCTAACATTAAGGTCCTGGGTTATTACAAATGATTAAAGCGATAAAAGCCTCTGTGCCTACTTGGTTTACAGTTTTTATTCTCTTGTTAATGCGTATATTAACTTTATTGTTGAATTGTAGTTGTTATTTTAATAACGACTTTAATTTCAGTAACTTACTAAGTGCGTTTTTTTAATTAATTTTATCATGGCTATGATTTTTTTTGGCGGTGAATAATAAAGTGCTCTGTGAAAAGAAAGTGTAAGTTAATTATATTTAATATTATAATAACTTAAATGTGTGTAGCGTGAGTTAAATAAAATTATATAAAAAGTTTGTGCAGGCTTCAAGGACATTAAAAAATTTTGTCTATTGGTTTTGGTACATAAGTTAGTTTTTAATGAAATTTGAAAAAAAATATCAAAGTATTTTTGCCTCTATATCTATTATATTAGTTACTATAAAGTTTACCTGACATGCCTACGGCGAACGAGCTACACTTAATTGATAAGCTTATTAGCCTATGTACCTTTATATCTAGTAGGTAGTAATAGTCACTCTAAGTTGTTTAAGGTATATATTACTATTATAAAACAAATTTCTCGTATTATATCTATTTAACTACTAATGAAAAAGTCACCTAAGAACTCAGATGCGCTGGTCTTTTTTTTTGCTTCGTAAAGTGGAATGTATTCTTGGTCATTTAGGATGTTATAATCATGGCAGTATAAGAATTTATTTCTTACTCTATTCATCAATGAAATACTAGCTGGGTCAAAACAAATCAGCCCATAGGAAGATCTAATCTCATCTCCTAAAATGGGAAACAATCGTGTCTATTCTTTTGCGAACAAGTTTGGTGACGAGCGTTGAAGAATATTTGACCACAAGACGTTACCAAGAGTGGCTAGCCCCGGAGCGCATGCTTTGTGAAGTAAGATGCCGTTGTTGCTGAGGACGTCAAGCTGTTGCCAGAAACATCAAACAGACACCGGGCTTCGCAATTAGTTATTAGCCGGACGGCCCTAAGGCAAACTTTGGTCAAAAATCTTATTACCCGCAAATTTTAGTTCGTGCATTAGCTATTGTCTGTTGACTTCAAAACCTGCGTAACCTACGCCCAAGCCAACCTTAATTTAAAGAAAGAAGTACATATTTTTCGAGGTTCTTTTCCGCCTTAGTGAGTGCGTAAACAAGAAGAGTTATTGGGTCACCGAAAATCTACATATGATGCACGGGGAGCCATTACATCCAATCAATTGTGACGGCACCCATTTGGCCACTATAATCTTCTTGACTTAACCGATAAAATTATTCAAATAAACATAATCAAAATAACAGATTCGAAGTTTTTCTTTTAGAAAAAAAGCATATTTATCTTGACGTTTCTCTAAAAGAACTCTATATAGCTCTTTTTGTTCCAATGTGAACTTTCCTAGAATCTATATAAAATAAGAACTTTTAGTCCTAAACGCACAAAATTATTTTTGTGAAGGATTGAACGAAATTCAGTCTTTCTTATTCAAAACACGTCTCAAGGAGAATTCGATTTCAGACGTAAGTATTCTTATATTCTTTCTCAGTTGTTTTCGGCTAATATTTGGTCACTGTGTAAAATATTTATATTGTTATTTTACTCTATGTTTTTGAAATCCGGAAAAGAGTGTTGAAGATTTCTTTAGTACACGATTATTAAACAGCTATACCAGTATTAAATTATATCTATGGGATTAACATCTACAATATTCTTTATACTTTGTCAATAGACAGAAGTGATTACCCATCTGCATAGAGTTCGGATTATTGGCAAATTTACCAGACCTCACAGAACATCTATTCGAGGGGTTCTACAATAATATTCTCATATGTAATTGTTTTTAAATAAAAAATGCCCTTGTGATACTTAAAGTTATATATAGCGTGACATAATGTGAGAAAAGTTTAATAATACTTTTATATACGAATATTCATAAAATGTTTACGTTAATTTGTTCGCAAACCTGGACATGAAATAATAATACAATAAAAATTTTGTGGACATTATTATTTGAGTCGTTTGTTTTAATTCAACCATATTCAGTGTAAGATACATATGGTATAAATATAAAAAAAATATAATGTAACATTTAACAAAGCGAGTTAAAGCTTACAAAAATTCACATCACTACAATAAACATTTCCTCATAATCATACCGAAAAGCAGTTTCCGTTGACAATGTATTTACATTTAATTTAATTTTGCATTGTGTCGTATATTCTAAAGTCTACCTCATTGCTTGCATGATATGCATGTCAACGTGCTCTTAATTATCATCAGTTGTGTTGCTTGTTAGCTTATTAAACTTACTTACTGTATTATTTAGCCTTCACTCACGTTCGCTCCCCTGAATTGTAATACCTATCCAAATTTACAAACCATAATCATCTTATTTAATATTGTTGACGGTATGCAAATTGCAGTATTTGTTGTGGTATATTACAAGAATATATAATAGTCATATCCGTGTAGTTATAAAATTATTCATACAATGTTAAGTTTACTCTAAGACGAGGCAATAGCAATAACATATGATTGTACTTTATATAAAGTTAATATTTAAGTACTTTTTTTTAAAATATAATACTTAGAATATAAAATGTCTTGGACAATTCATTCCTTAAACCTTATATATATTGGGTAAGATTATTTCTCATTAGTTGAATAATGAAGTAACTGGTCTCATTTGTTGATCGTCTGCCCGGGGCCGACTCTTCGTAGCAATAATTTCCCCAAACGACATTTAGGAACCTAAAATGACGGAAACGTCAGTAATTGCCCTCTCGCGATATAAATTGGCAGAGTGTGTAACCGGCAGTGAGAAGGGCTGAGGAATTACTCTTAGTTCACGAATCAAAAAATCCGTTCTCATATTATGTCTGACAATTTAATATATTTTACTTCATGATTTTTATAATATAAAATTAATTTAATAAACTTTCAATAAAAAAAGAAATGTATAAATAACAATTACTTGGCCTTGTCCGAGAAAGAAACTAAGGATAGTCTCGACCAGGATAAAGCCAGGCTTCCGATGGTCCCGAAAATTATGGAACATCTCTGCTAAATTTCTTTGCAAGTTCGCACACAATAATTAAAAACTGGAACATAGAATATTTGAAAAATCAGTAGAGAAATATTTGCCTGAATAGTTTCAGACTTCAATGATTGCACTCATATAGATTTACCGCTTACAATTTTACTGATCAGATAAAAGTTTATTTGCTACACATTCAGAATTTTACAAAAATCTAAAATATATCAAATAGAACTCTAAGCTAGATACGTATTCGAGTTCAAAGGACGAAATTCAATAGTAAAACAAGGCAGAATTCCTGCAAATGAGGTTTGGCGTTTAAAAGCCCCGCCCTGCAACCGCGGGCAATTATCGCGCTTCGGGGCGTCCAGCAATGGAATTTATGTGCGTGGCGTGGCATGGCGTACCCATGGTACCATAGATTGCAGACAATTGAGTTTGATTCTCGGCTAACTCACATCACCTAACGTCAAGCTCCAACGGACCGACGCTTATTAGAAATGTTACATTATTCCTACGCCTATTATTTATCAGAATATTGTCGAGACCTTTACATAAAAAAAATATATACATGCAAAAGATGTATCGTTTATAATACTCATGTGTTTTGAGACATAAATTTAGGCTAATCTTATAATTTCGTATTTTTTTCCTTATTGTTTCATATGTAAGTTAAATTAGAACATACTTTAAAAAAATATAACACAACAATATTATAAAGATAGATAGATACAATGATTTTCCATAATTTAAAGCGATCAGTCAAACCGTTGGTTCTGACTAAATCGCTTCGATTTTCTGAACAACTATCGAAAGCAAACATTTCACGACGGCCGGAGTCCATTGTGCATGAGGTCATCATCCGGGCCGGATAATCGAGTGAAGCTCACGCATCGTGCGATCAGACATCCACAGGTATTTAATGTTATGCGAAACAGAGCAAGCGATTATATAGCTTAGTCATATTGTTTTAAATGTTATTATCTGCTACGGTATTAATTTACGTGATATAATGTCTCCGTTGTACGAGTAGATGCGTTATGCTAATTCAATGTTTGCCAAATGTTGTATTCGCCTGGTTTTGGTATAGCACGATTGCAAACATTGTCTGACACGTTAAACATGTTTATTAATACAACAATAGATAATATACGTTCTTTATTGCGTGCACATGTTGCAGAATGAGTAAAATTTTCTTCGAAAAATCAATATCAATAAAGCAAGTACCGCAGAAAATAGTTGATAAAGTCATTTAAATATGTAGTATGTTAATTTGTAAGAAAAATAAGAAAATGAAGTGCAGGTTAACTATTTCACCGCTTTTAAAGCTTTCAAGTGGTCGTTAGCTCATTTGAAGTGAAAATTGGCGCAATGTTTATTAATAAACCGCTCAATAAACATGAGCCGACGGGCGGTGTGACTATTAAGCAGACGATAACATAAGCCACAGATACACGTCTGTTACATAAATAAGAAGTTTTTTTCACACGCGTTCCTACAAGTTTTAATTTTAGTTTAAATTATAATAAGCGTTTATTTCACTACTAACCATTGTTAATTGAAAAATTTTGGAATATCAAATTATAAATCAGTTGTTTTCAAATATATAGACAAAATTTTAAAACAGATACAATATGCATAAAATGGAATGTTGCAAACGTAAAATCATTCCTATCCAAAATGGCTAACAGCCGAAGATGGCGGACCTATTTTTTTTTAGGTTTTGTGTTGATTATCAGCAATAGCTACAATCATTAAAATAAAAATGTTCAGTCATATTTTTTTTCCTTTTATACAAACTAATAGTTTACTGTTAAATTCG
>DVQP01004007.1:0-10106 GCA_018231745.1 Danaus eresimus
TTAAGTAGTTATTAATGTTACGAGTTATATACAGATATAGCTCTGTATTCCCAACAGAATCTAATCGGCTATCTGTTCAAGCTGACACGAACCACGCCATTATGCATTTGAATTGTCTAATTAGTTTTACCAGATATCTTTTACACATATATGCTATATAACTAGGTGCTTTCAAATAAGATATTTATTACTGTAATTCTAAGATATTTATCCGTTTTACTGTTATAAATTTGGTTTTTAATGTAGAGTAAAGCGTTACCAAAGCGCTTATCTACATAAAGCATTGCCGATTGCTAGGTATAATTTTATCAATTGATATCACGCCTTAAGAATCCCTAAATAATGTCACGTACGAAACTTCGTTAGTGCCATTCAGGTTAATTTGTCAGGTTGTAAACAACAGTTAACAAAGAGGAATATCAATTAATTGACATTATCTATACGAGCCAGCATCGATGAATGCTAACGGTGGTCATGCATATTTAATTAGTATTTATTTATTACTTATGGATTTAGGTAAATTACCACAGAAGTGGCATTACAACAACCATTTTTATTTTACATTAACACAATTATTAAAATTACTTACACAATTTTTTTTTATATTCACTATCACTATTGTAAGTGTTCTAATTCAACCACAACCTCAAATCAATTATTTCCAGTTATGTGTATATTAAACGTCTATTGCTTAATAATTTCTTAAAGTTGATAAAGTTGGAGGAAAATGGTTCTTAATGGTCATGCTATAGGGGTTGAAGAATATTTTAGAATAAATTTTATTAAAACAAACAAAACTTTATTACTTTACTTTCAACTCGGTGGCAGGAATTTTCTTGAAAACGTTAATTATCTTTGAATTTAGAATTTATAATTGCCTTTTATTAAAGTCTCCACAAAAGTTTCAATTACGTTGTATTAAAAGTATCCTAAGTTTATTTTATTACCTAAAAGCCTATTTTCGGGCTGCTTATTATTGTATCAATTACATGAAATATCTTTGAAAATGGGATAGAAAATGCGAAAAAGAGATTAAGGCGTTTTTACTGAAACATAAATAACACTCTAAGGTGTTACTTATAAAATATAAAAAATATTATTTGAAATGTATAACTAAACGGAGCATTTAGGGTTTTAATATACATATAATATATTGTTGGTATTTGCTAAGGAGTTCGTAGACAAAGTTTTGACAGTGCAAACGACAGTTTGACAAGCTTTCGAAAGTAGGAAGGGTTGAGTTGCTAGGTGGAGAATTTAAATTTTCAGGAGAATATTTATAAATAATTTGGAAAAATTAGTAAAGACCGAAAAACTCCAATTGCCTTTTATTAATTTCGACAAGCCAGAAGTAGTTCCAGCTTACTAGATAGTACGTATTTTTATCAAAGAAGTTAGGAAATAAAAATGTTGGATAAGTTTTTATATAACCATCTGACGATTATTGCATTACAGAAAAAACGATTATAAGTATATAGACATAATATTATTAAATTCACCTGTATTCGATGATTGTATCTGTCAGCTATGATATATTGTCCAATGCGATTGACGGCGACGCCAGCCAGACAGTCAAACTCTCCCTCTCCACTACCGTACTGACCGAACTCTTTTATAAATATACCATTTGAATCAAATACCTGAAAAAACATTTTTTTTTAACAAAACCTTTCAACTTTATAATAAAAACAATGTAATATTAACAAGAAGTTTTTCCCTTAAGAGGCACAATGGAGTCAAACTAAGTACATAAATGTTCAATTTCGATACTATAATGCAACATTGAAGTTTGGCTAAACTCTAACAAAATTTTTGGCTTATATCCAGAGTTCTGACACTTTAAATTCAATATGTAGGAATATAAATTTTTTGATGTAACTAAAATTGTTGATATTGATAAATAGGCAGATAAATTAACAATAATTGGAAAATACATTTTTGATTTACAAAAACAAATCTGAGCTTACTATATCAACCAGTCATAATCTTAGATTTTTTAAATTAGATTTAGATATAGAAAGAATTCTTTTCCAAGGCTTGTTATTAGCTTTATTTTATCGTAACAAATACGTTTAATTCAATATAATACTTTTCGTAATGAAAATATGTACTTGAACGCGATGATTTGATGAATCTGCCACGACCATTATATTTTCAGGTCCTACAGCGATACCACGTGGCCAAGTGAAACAACCGGGTTCGCTCCCCCGACTCCCAACACTGAATTGTAAACGGCGCTTCTGCAGATACTGGCTCCTAGGGGAGGAACCTGCTGCTGCGAAACCTAAGAAACACAAACCAGTTACAAATATAATCATAACTTTTTGGCAACCCAGTCTCAGAAGCCTCAAACCTATATACACGCCACTCGTTATTCTAACCTGCTACCGCTGCTGTAGCCGCCGTAGGGGAGATGGGGGAGCCTGCCGCGTTTTTTGAATCATCATCAGAACTGGCAAGCTCATTAGCTGAGCGTAATGGCAACCCGAGAGACAGGCGACGAGATGAACTCGAAGAAGACCCGCTTGTATCACGATCTTTACCTCGCGAACCATATTTATTTTTCAAGTATCTCGCCCAAGAGCTTAAGGCTGCTCCGTCCTTCTCTCCAGTTACTGGACGTTCGGGGGAGCTTTCTCTAGACTTGAGCGCATGAGAAGAACGGCTACGAGACAACTCCGAACCTCCAGTGCCGGAGCCGTATCGAGCAGCAAGATAAGCTGATGGTGAAGCAGTGGTAGGAGAAACTGGTTCATCTTGGTCATCATCGTCACCTGCTCCGAAGCCAGTATGACTACTTTTACTTCGTGCAAGGCGATTGCGTCGTTCTTTTAAGGCAAGGTACCTTGATCGAGCTGTAGGGTATTTTGATTCATCATCTAAAGAAGATGTTAATTCCTCGTCTTTGGGCTTACTACCATATCGACTACTATATGATGAACTGCTGGCACCGTATCGAGGAGACGGCTCCTCTTCAGTTTGCGATGACTGGCGAGTTCGGTATCGCGTTTGAGCTGGTGTATCTTTACTTTTGTTATCATGGGCATCATTTCGAGCATTGGTACTTCTTGCAAGAAGGGGGCCAATGTCACTACGTGCCATCGCCTGGCTCTCGGGCTTCCTTTGCGTTGCAGGCTCCTCCTCGCTCTCCTCAGAAGAGTCAGTTTCCTCTTCAGAACTCGTATCGGAGTCTTCGTGAGCCGGCTCGGCGGGCGCCGGGGCAGGTGTCGGTCGTTGGGATCCAACAAATCGACTTTGAACTCGTTGGGCGCCGCTCGCTGTTCCATTTGTTGTTACTGGAGCAGATCTCTCATTGCCTGCGGACAAAATACGAGAGATCGGTTTTGGAGAAGGCCCATCAATGCTGTACTTGGCTTTCAACTCCGCGATTGACAGAATTGCACCTGTGTGTTTTACCGCCGAGCCGGAACTTTCGGTTGATGCACTAGATTCAGTGCTAGTAGCACGAGCCGAGGCTCGATGAGTTGAAGATGTATCAGACGCAGAAGGCCTTCTCGTAGCAGTTGGTTTTTGTGTTTGTACTGAGCTCTTGCGCTGATTTCTTTGAAGAGATCCAACCGATTCTTCATCGGATTCACCTTCACTGGATGCCTGAGAAATATACTGAAATTCGATATTGATACCAAAACCGCAGTCGGATACAATTTTGTTGTAGTGTTGTGTATGTAAGTATGAATTAACGTGGAGTGTATTAGTGGAATGTCCTAGTTAGTTGTCGCGTTTTCCATGTTAGTATCGATGAATAATTTCTACTTTCTTTCTTTATCTTATCAATCCGTATCTTCTTCCCAACTAACCTCACGTGCTGGAGTAGGTGGTTTACGATTAACAGCGGGTCTCTCTTCTTCAACGGGTCGTGAAGGAAGCCGGTCTGGTTCTTGTGATGACGCTGCACCTTTATTCTGTCTCTTTAATCTTGTGATTTCGTCATCTTCACTCTGTTGTCTTACTGGTGGTGGGCGACGTTGAGGTTGGGGAGTTGGTTGCACTGGTTTTGGCGGCGGTGGTGGCTCCTTTTTTTCTTTCTTCTTTCCACTGTCTACATCAAGTATCCGTTGTATTACACGTGGGCAGTCGCTAAGTCTAAATATTCCACTTAGTGGACCACGTGTCGCATCTTCGGTATCGGCAACTTTTTCCTTTTCCTTTTCCTTGTGTTCAGATTTTACAGTTCTCGTACTTTGTTCGGTATCAGAATCGTTATCTTGTTGATGACTTCTTACGAATCGTGAACGGAAACGACGAGATGGCCTGTGTTCCGATTCATAACCACTGTAATCATCTGTAGCACCATAGTCTCGCGTGTGCTTTTCTGGTGGAGGAGGACGACGTTCTCCAAATTTTCGTCCACCTAATATGGGTTCGTCATTTTCCATATAACCCTTGGCTTCCTCTTGTTGACGGAATTGTGTCGCTAAGCGATGATCACTTTTAGATCTAGTAAGACCTTGAGACTGTTGTAAACCAGCTGAATAAGCATTTGGATTTGTTATGTTAAGTTCTCCATAACTAGCAACATGCATAACTAGTTGGTTTGGATCGTGAGTCATTATAAAACGAACTCTGCGATTGTAATCACCGGCTTCATAGTCGAAGTTTCTCAGAAACTCTACCGTTTTCAGAAAAATTTCTTTCGTATCAACTAATTCGGTATCCTCCCAATCGACGTCATCATTCATATATTTATCAGCTAGATCACAATTACTCTGAATATTGCTTAGTTCTAACTCTAAATTATCTTTAAGATGTGTTAGATTTCTAAGTTCAGTGGCAAGATATCGGTCAACTTCTGTCCTTAAAAAATCAGTTCGATCTTTTAGGGCTTTTGCAAGTCTTTTATGAATTTCATCAATTTCTCCAGCCACTGCGCCACAGTTTGTTTGGAGATTTGCTGTATTTCGTTCAACTACAGCCAAAATATCCTGCAACCGATTTACACCACGCCGAATTTGATTGTTGATTCTAGCTATTTCTCTTCGTAATACTTCCATATGAGCAGATTTGCAATCTTCACAAACTTTTTTGTCACAATGCGCACAAGGAGCACAATATGCCTTTTCTGAGCAAACATTGCATCTTTCCATAACTTGCCCTGCTGTTGGATCAGGTAGCTCTCCAGCAATTTGAGCATGGAGTTCCAAAAATCTTTGTAAAGTAACATTTGTTGGAAATCCTTGAACTCCTTGATAAGGAATACGATGCTCAGCACGACATTCTGGACATTTAACCTAAAAAAAACAATTCTCTTATTCTTTTCTTACTTACACAAAATTATAAAATGATATATGATACACATGTAAAATATCTTTTGCGCGTAAAACATTTTTAAACATGCATAAAAAAAATTGACCAAAAAAACTAAATCCCTCCTAAATTAAACCATGAAAATATATGTTATTAACCTGTCTGCGGACATAATCGACAAGGCCGTCCATACATGGCTCCATACAAAAACTGTGCTGGCATGGTAACAGCTTTGGATTTCTATATCGATCCAAACAAACGCAGCAAGTTAGCAGTGATTCGAACTGCTCCATTTTGGTTTACTTCTAGGAATCTGAAAAAAGAAAACGGTTAATAAATATATCAATAACCATTAAAAAATGATACTCCAGTTACATATTAATCTTTCGATATAATTACATAGTATATTTAATATCAAACGTATTAAACACCCAAAATTTATAGCTGATTTAACGATAAATAAATGATTTTATCACCGATTTTGGCCAAAAAAATCAATGTATGCGTTTTTTTATAACATTTTTATACCGTTGTCATATAATAAAATAACATTTACTATCGGATTAATTTGATTTTAACTTTACAGTGTGCTTTAAATCACAAATTTTTAAAACTTTTCTCATCCCTAGCTGCTGACTTATTTAAATGAGAAAAGTTAACAAACTTCCGAGAAAAGAAATGTTGAGCATAAATGTAGCTACTTAGATTACTCGTAATCTAAATCAAATAAATGTTTTGACGTTTGTACATATTCTAATTTTTTAAATTAGGTATTGTCATTGCATAGCTTTATAATATTAAATCATCAAAAAATATAAATAGCAAAAATTTTACTTTTGACCTTTACTAATATGTGACTACTTAATGTAGTTTTATTACCGAGAACATAATTTTTACACCTGCTGGTATCGTATTCAAGACTATGTTTAGTAATACTGAAATACCACGTTTATATCTGACGTCCAAAGCAAGCTTCGTACGGTTGTATCAGAAATAGATTGGTCGAAAGACGAGCGAAAATGTGAATACGACAATAAAAACCTAAAAATTTAAATTACTCTCAAAAAGCTTAGATAAAGCTTCTTTTGACGACCCTATCTTTGACATTGTTTTTACAACGTTTTGAGGGACATGCTGGAAATCGATATTATCCTGAATCTTTATTTATTAATCATTTGAGAAATACTATTAACTTTTATTTTCTCTGCTGAAGTGTTCTCTACTACAATGTGCATATAAAACGGACAAAAACCAGCTGTTTCTCCATATATCTCACATGGAGTACGTCATGATTATTTTTAGTCCTGCCGTCAGTGAATGTTTTCAATGGTTTATAAATAGTCAATATCATCGTTGTAGTTGATTAATACAGTTTGATTCAAAATAAGTATTGAAATATTTCGTACATGTTTCTAACATTTTAAAGACATTGATATAAAAAGACGATAATTGTTTTTGTGGCTTAGTATATTTATTAGTTAATGTAATTTTTCCTTTTTTATAATTTAAGTAAATTTTTATTTACATTTTATATTATATGTTGATTAATCTTACCCAATAACAAAATACAATTAACAGCATTCACTAACATAGACAATTTTTAGCTGCAAAATTGACCTAATGATGAATATTTAACGGTATGGGTTGAATAGGGTCCTTGAGAAAATATGGTTTATATAAGCTATGGCTATGGCTATAAGCTATGGCTTCAGTGGGTTCCGTCATAAAATTTAATTGTACTGGTTATGCTTTTTTAGATATCATATATTGTTAAAAATAATTACTCAATATATTTTTTCTAATATAGTTATTTCTATGAAACATTTACAATAATAAAAATAAAATTATTATTTACATAACTAATCTAAATACGGCTTACCCCCTACACTAAAGAGTGTGAGTCCCACACTGTGCTATTTTTTGATACCAAAAAAAAAAAATTGGACGGTAATATATGAATTTTTTATTACAAAATAAGTTTTTCAGAAATCAGGAAAAGTAATAATTTGAAAAATATAACTGTTACTATTAGTTGAAAGTGATGTATTTGATTCTTCGTATGTTAAGTATATTAAGTTTTTTTTTCTTTTCCGATAGAAGCAAGAATATAAATGTTTCTTCGTTAACTAGTATGTGTAATTTTAATTGAGAAATATTTATTAAACTAATTATTACGTTCAATATTAAAGATTGGTCTAAAAAAAAATTATTCAACCTTTTTTTTGTTTTTTTTTTAATTTCCAATTTGCTTATACTTCTTTTATGTTGTTTATCGTATTTGAACGTCAGAGTTATTTAGAACAAGGTTGTTGAAAGACTTTTAATAACTTCCTTTTCATTTCAGGCGTAATATTGAACTTTTTGATGTGGTGAATTTTTGAGCACTATTTAATTAATATACATATGAAATTTTTACTTATTAAAATAAAATTTTGTTTTAAATATTAAAAACTTTAAGTGTTGAATTACTTTAATATACGATTAAATCCTAAAGTGTAACACCATAACATAAAACCTGTAAAACAAAAAGTAATTAACTATATCAGGGAAATAAACACTGTGTTTTCATATTAAATTTAAAAATATCGTACTATTTCACATTTCTTTTGCCTCTACTTAAAATTTGTTATTTTGCAATAATTTTCTTATGATGTAGCTATGAGTAATGTTAGGGAAATTTAAAAATAATGCGCGCTATGTTTAAAACAAACTAGTCATCAAAAAATAACAAAAACACAAAAAAAAAGTCAACATGCCAACACGGAAATGTAAATGATTTTCAGAAACAAATAAATATTTATAAATAAAAATTATTTAACAGTGACGTAGAAAACAATTTCCATTAAACTACGTCATTTGGAGCGGTGTCGAAATTTTTCTTCTCCTATAGCGTCTCCGTGACAAAATCCTATTTCAGAAATACCATTCCCCCTTCAGTTATATTTACATAACTCCGTTTTCATTCATATTTTATTGGATTGTCTCGATTAGGCCAGCCTGTACGAGACTTTCCTTATTGTTATTGTGTGTCAGACTCAAGAGTTACTGCCGTACGTGTGTAATAATTCTTTAAGAAAATGTATGTTTGTTGTTATGCACCTTAATGTAAAGAACATCTTAATATATGTAAGTTTTCATTGACACAAATAGAAATAGAGAAATTAATACAAATTAACTACAAGTCATATTACTGTCACTACTGTGCAAAAAATATAATGAGAAATTTTATACAAAGGCAGATTTCAAAATGTCAGAGATAAAAAATCAATATTAAAACATTTAGAACGTTTTAATGATGACCGGTGGAAATAAAAGATGACTTGCGGTAAATACCTACGTAGCCCGAAGGTCTTTTGCGTCACAGCGTATTAGTGTTACATACAGGAATGGCGATGAAACATGCTTGGCCTACATGAACAAAAACAATTAGGTTAGAAATTTAACTCTATGAATCGAGTTGTAAAACTTCTGTTTGTCCTTTTTACTTTGTTATACCTTTAGTGTGCCTTCATTGTAAAATCATTCATAGCAATAAAAAACCAAGCCAGTAATAAAAACGCTTATATATAATATTCAACAGAACTATTTGAATTTCTGTATAGTACCAATTGAGGATAACGTCTTTCATAGAATGGTTCAGGAAAAGCTCCATACTTACAGCAACACATGAAAAGGAAAATCACTTGTAAAATCCAAGTCACAAGCAGGAAAAGCACTTAATTATTTACTTGTCATTGTTGCAGCACTTGGTTAGACTAGTTTTATCACAGGCGTCGATGCTCACGATCCTCTATATACTGAGGGCAACTCGACACCGGAGCACGGGGTGATATTTTTGGAGTGCGCTCGCGCAGCTGGTTCCATCACGTTTACTTTTGGACGGGAAAAGGTCATTGGACACAATTTGTTTAAGATAATACGCATTGTTCCTCTATGTATTCAATGTCGATTACAAAGAAATGGACCACAGGAATGATGAAAACAATAATGACAAATAGAAAAACGTGTGAATATTGAAATCATTATTTCAAACACGTTAATTTTTAAGTAGCACTTGTATTTTTCGAATTGTTTAATCTCTTGTATTGCATAGAAACATAACTAACATATTGAACATATAAGTCAACAAAACTTTTTCGTAGCATCGTTCAGAATATACAGAGGAGCAGGAACTGCATCACTATAAATACATAACCTACTGTCCTTTCCGATAAATGCCAATGACTTGCATATAAATACTCTGATAGATATATGTCGCAGTATGCGTTAGAAGAAATGCGTACACGTGTCTAAAATCGCATCATCTGAGAGACATACCACGATGTATCATAAACAACTTGATTCCTTCAAATATATAAATAGTTTACTTTTCTTTTCTTTAAGAGTAATATCTGGAACACGTAGAGATGAGACTTAAGAGGATTCCTGCATTAGTATACTCTTTTATTTGTGGATATGAATAATTTTTTTTTCAGCTGTTACCTGCAACTCCGCCTGCGTAGGAAAAACAATAGGAAACAATGAAAAAAAAAATAAGGTCCGTATGCTCCCTGCCTCCAACTCGCGAATTATAATTTCGAAATGGGGATTCTGTACCTTAATAAAATGTAAAACTAATTTTCTGATTTACTACTTCTACTAAACGTCGGGATTATATAGTTTTAAAGTTAGAAAACATCGCGTAGTAAATCGGAAAATATATTAGTTTTATTTAAATGTCTCGCGAAAATCTTAGACCTCATTAATAAAATGTACCTCAAGTTACTGCTTATTACATCAGCTACCAATTAAAGTCCGGCAAAAATTGGTCCCGCCATTTTAGAGATTAGCCGGAACAAACA
>DVQP01004008.1:0-10106 GCA_018231745.1 Danaus eresimus
AACAGCTAATATATGTAAATAAAAGGAAACATAATTGTTACTTACATATTGTATGTAAATAATTAATTTCAAATCTTACCATTGAACACACAAAACAAATGTCTGTTACCTTTTAGATACAATCAGCTACATGATCTTGGTGTTAAAAACTCATTAATATGAAATTTATTCTGTATAAATTTATTTTACCGGGGAAATCATTGTATGTATATTGTATATGCAGTAGCAGAAAATTCTGTATTTAGAGTCTATAAAATTATAATAACTAAAAAAGAGACCTTACTTATAATTAATTTATAACTTATTTATCTTACTCACAGTATAATCAAAAACATAGTATGTATATATATGTGTGTATGTCATCATTTTTAATAAAAATTTTAGTTTAGACCCTATAGAAGATCAAGAGACAGTGGAAACTCAAACCCCCTTGGATATTAACAGACTAAAAGATGATTTCTATGCAGACATTTTAGCAAACACACCGGCGCTTGAATCACATTCCATTATAAGTAAGTCATGTTTATAAAGTACACCAAATAATGTATTTTTTTATTTATAATCATAACATTTCAGGTCAGGACGGTATGGAGATATTTGACGATTTAAAGTGAGTTTATGTTTGTATGTAAATTTTATCATACAAGCATACATATATAATATCAAAATTATTTTAGAAATCATCCCAAAAACAACACAAGTGACAAACTCGGTGCGTTGATATCTGAGCGAGATGAACTCATACAACAGACGTCTCCCGATGAAGAACGTCTTAGACAACTGAACAACGAGATAAGAAGCATGCTTGTTAATTGTACTACTTGAGATGGAGTCAGAGTGATATAATAATATATGGAATAGATAATAAAATTTGTTAATCTTATTACTTGCTCTAATTTTATTTCTCATACATCTAAGTGTATGATCCTACAATAGAACCCTCGAACGTAACGAATAATATTTAGTATTTATTATGAAACAATTAAAAGGACAATATAAAGTTTGGATTTTCATTTTTATTAAATTAGACATTAACGAATTTAATAGAGCCTTTCAATTTTATATAATTAAAAATCATTCCACGTTCTCGTGAGCGAGCTCTAAATAAAACGAGATGATTTGTGAGACTATTAAAATATAATTCTAATACAAACGTAATTATCTTTTACAACAAATCGAACATAAAGAAAGCAAATAAACAGTTTATCGGATATAAATGATCTGGAGAACTTTAAGTTATAAAATTAATAAATAAGAATTTGTCTTTTATGCATTTTATAGCAAAATCTTTATGTCAAACGTTTTAATTTTTCACAATTTGTTACACAGATAAACCAATAATAAAACATGAAATTGACATTTGACGTAATGACGTATTCTGCGTATTCTGTTAAAACAATTTTTCGATTAATGACGAAAATTATATTATTCTTGTGACTGTAAAGTAAATGCGTTTCTCTCCTATCTCGCGAGTGAATGATATTGATATTTGATTATTCAATAAAAGAGTGTATGTTAAAGTTGTAGAATTACTTTTCGTAAATCTTTACATGATCATTTGTTTAAAAAACAATGGCTAAAACCAAGGTTACGGGAGCGACTAGCAGACTTAAACAAGATTACCTGAGATTAAAGAATGATCCGGTACCATATGTGACGGCTGAACCTGTACCGTCCAATATTCTAGAATGGCATTACGTAGTGAAAGGTCCAGAAAAGAGTCCCTATGAAGGGGGATACTACCACGGAAAAATCATATTTCCAAGAGAATTTCCTTTCAAGCCACCTTCTATTTACATGATAACCCCTAATGGTCGGTTTAAAACGAACACTAAATTGTGCCTTAGTATTACTGATTTCCATCCTGACACCTGGAACCCAGCCTGGTCCATATCAACAATACTGACTGGACTCCTTAGTTTTATGTTAGAAAAAACACCAACCTTGGGCTCCATAGAAACATCAGAGTATCAGAAACGTTGTTTAGCAGCAGATTCTCTTGAAATTAATCTCAAAAATAAAATGTTTTGCGAGTTATTTCCCGAATATGTGGAGGAGATTGAAAAATTACTTAAAGAGAGACAGGAAGCCCTTCTCCAATCAGAGAACTCTAACAGTGGCAGTGATGGTGAAGTAATGTCCGATCAGCAATCCAACATGTATTACATCATGACAAATCTGTTTGTGCTTGTTGGTTTCATTTTTCTTGCTTACATGGTCAAATATGTGCTGGTTTCAATATCAAACGACTAGACAACATTATGTAATAATTGTAAATAATGTAATTTATTATGTACATAATATATTATACTGTTAGAGATATATAACAACCGATGCTTTCAGTGCTCCAGTCACGGTAAATGTGATAGATTGCATGAAGCTACTACTAGCTAATGAAAATTTGCAAGAAGTAATCATAGGATTCATGATGTTATAATTTGTAAAATCTGCATTTGTTCTTTAATCTTAAAATATCATTCTTCTATTTACAATGATATCTGTTCACACAGTATTTAGATATGAATCGGAACAATACACTCACTTGTACGCGATGGTTACCATGTAATGATTGTAGTTCAGCTTGAATGCTTAGAAAATGATTTAACTTTATAAAAAGCTAGCATCACCTGTAGGATTGTGACCGTTGACAAATTTCTGTGTCTAATTCCAGTATTTGAAAATCCAACTGTTAATTTAATTTTTATTTAGGATACTGTGATGTAAACTGTCTTGAATAACTGCTGTTAGTATTTTAATTGTATTCCATTTATTATTCTAATATTATCTTTTAACTATTTATAAGATCTATATGTAACATTTTAATTATTTTTTTCCATTCGTTTCCTTATTATTAAAACATTTGTTTTATGTAAACTTCTGTGCAACTTTTACACTTGATTGTATATCATTGTAATAGTTTTACAAATCTAATATAATTTCAACGGAAATGAGTGGTTTTGATTAAAATAATTCTGGGATTTTCTGACATGTGATTAATAGAAGTGGATTCAGTTTCACATATTTATTAGAGCGCTAGAAAGTTTCTACAAATCATTTAAGTTTTTGTATGTGTTAGTAAATTTGAATATATTTGTTAATGAATAAAAGAAACAATTTTATTTACATATTGATTTTATTTCTTACTAATTGTATATACAGTTATTATGTTTGCAATATTTTACCTGGAGTCAATTGAAACATCTGACATGGCCGACAATATGAAGGAAAAAGAACCTTTAAAATACAGTACTTTTGTCTAAGACTACATATGATACATAATTATTTAATTCTGCTTTCAATGCCTTCTATGTTATAATCAATTCAGTAAAAATAACTGTAATGACATTGTACTTTAACAAATCTGTAAGAAATATAAATTATAAGAATTAAAACTTGCATGTATAATAAAACAAATGCTTCTAAGCAAAGCAGACTGGCAGGACTAACCAAATATAGCTACTGCCCTTAATGATCCATAATACAAAAGTATTAATAAAAAAACCTATTAAGTAAAAAGTTTAAGACTTACAAAATAAATCATTACAATATGAGAGCTACAATATATCATAAATTAATATTTTTCTTACATAAAATCATGTTGTTAGACGTTTTTATTATCAGACCTTATTTTCCTCGTCCTCCTCGTCCCAGTCGCTGACTAAACTCTTAATGTTCTCGTCTTTGATATTTTCTATTAATATATCTTCACTAGCTTTCTCTGGAACATCTTCAGGGGACTTTGTATCTGTGTCACCATCAGCTCCGACAGCTTCTGTATTTTCATTTTCTTGGGAATCATTATCGTCCCACTCATTCAGTAAAGACGTTATTTTCACCTGTGGTGTATCAAGGGCATCTTTAGGTTTTTCTTCCACAACTGTAATGGTGTTTTCGTATGAGGAGATGGTGCTCTCGTCTATGATGGAACTGACGTCACCAGAGATTTGTTTGTCAACTTCTTGCTGGATATTTTCAATGGATTCCTCAACTTCGACGATTTCTTTTTGTTCGTCTTTGGTCGTGTTCGTAACCAGTGGAACATCTTCGTTACTTGTTTGTGGAGAATTTTCTGATTCTTCTTCCGACCACTCAGATGTGAGACTTTCTATTACAACTTTCTTCAAATCATTAGTATCGTTGTTAGAATTGGGATTTTTCGATGATAATTCATGCACATTTATTGTGTTTGGACTGACTCCAATGTCTTTAGCTATATTTTCGATCGTTTCATCGACTTCCATTTCTTCAGCTGGTCCATTTGAATCCTTAACTTCTTCTATAAATTTCTCCGTCACTCGAATAGTTGAACTATTTTCCTCTGTGACACTTGTTTCTAAAGGGATTTCTGAAGTATCCAAAACTTCTGTGCCCACATCACAGTCTTCGTTAGATGGTTTTGTAGACATTTCTATGGTATTGTTATGTGTCTCCGTTGAACCAGAATAATTTTCTGCTTCAATACTTGTTGTGCTTGGTTCCTCTACAGTAACTGTCGTTGATAAATTATCATTATCGACTGGTGGTTCCACAGGAGCTATAGTTTTTGATGGTTCAATTGTCGTTGTACTTGAATCTTGGATATCCAGAGTAGTTGTAGAATCTGTTGCGGGCACATCTCTTGTACCTAATTCTTCTACAACAGTTGTTTGCTCTGACATTGTTGATGTTAAGTCTGTTGCAGGGCCTGTTGTATTTATCGTGGATACTGTTATAGTCGAATCCACAGTAATTGGTTCCATTATAGTTGTAGAATCCAACGTGACTATTTTATTTTCTTGATCCAATGTGGCTGCTGGCAATAATGTGGCTATATTGGTGTTTGGATCTATGGTCGCTATACTAGTAGCGGGAACTATTGTCGCCACGTTTGTTGTTGGGTCAAGTGTGGCTATAGTACTTGTCTGAACCAAAGTGGCTAAATTAGTTGTAGGATCTAATGTTGATATTGTTGACGATGGAACCAAGGTGGCGATGTTAGTTGTTGGATCTAATGTGGCAATATTGGAAGTGGGGATTAAAGTAGCTAAGTTAGTTATCGGATCCAAAGTCGCAATGGTTGTTGTTGGATTTATGGTTGCAGCGGTCGTAGAGGGATCTAGTGAGGTGATTATAGTTCTCTGAGCTAGCGATGGAACAGCGTTTGTTTGGTTGATTGAAGCGAGTATCGTCGCCGGGACCATCACAGGCGGGACTGGAGCGAGCTCGCCGTGTTCCGAGATCGATACTGATGAAGCGTATGTAGCGTTGGAGTCACTATGTATAATGTTTGTTGCAATTTCATTCTGATCATACTGGTTACTAATAGTATGTTGACTTATATTATTGTCATTTTGCTGTTGTATGGTAATGACACCAGCCGGTTGTTCTATCGCTTGTACATTTATAGAGCTTATAATGTTAGATTGGTTAAAATTACCGACATTAGTCGCATTAACCATTTCCTTATAGCCTAAAACTGTTTCGGATGTTGTTAAATGGACCTCAGGCAGACTGTTCATTTCAGATGTTGTGATGTTTTCTACGTGCGCTATTGGTAATGAGCCAGCCATAGTCATGGTTTGTATTTCGGAAGCAGTCGTCATAGTTATTGTATTAGCAGGTACATTATTCTGCCAGGCATTCTGTATTGAAGCGTGTGCACTTATAACGGGTGTGCTAGTTGTTACAGTCTCATAGTTTTGTGTGAGGATGGCTGATGATTGAACGAATTGTGGATTGATCGCCTGAGTGGTTATTATTTGGTACTGTTGTTTCTGGTCTTCTATCGGATGGCTGTATACGACCACTATATTGGGATTTTCTGTAGACACTGGTTCGGGGACATTCATAGAGAAGTCGTCTTGTATGATCATCATGCTGTTAGACTGTGCGTTACTTAAATCTATTGTCCTATTTTCTAACGTGGTATCATTAGTTGCTAACATCGCGAGGGTTTTTCCATCGTCTCTATCTTCGTACAAAACAGACTGGTGCGTCGCCATTAGCGCTTTGTATTCATCTTCGTTAGACACAACTATTTGTACGGGATGATTTCCTTTGTTAGATTTCTTTACGAACATTTTAGCTTCGAAGCTATTGCCATGGATATTCTGATATTCCATTGAAGTGGTTGGGAGTACTGTTTGCATATTTTCTTCAGCATCAGTCTCGATGTTGCTTGGCATAATAAATTCTCCCATATATTTCTCCTTTTTAGGAATAAGCTGATAATCTCTGACTATATATTCTTTGTTGTCTATCAGTACAATTTCATCATTGCTTAGACTGTTAGGGGAACTGGTCTCTTGCAAAAATTCATTCTTCTTTATAGGAGATCTGTGAACTGGTTTACTTTTAACTTGAGATTTATTTGCATTAATATTTTGAATTGATGAACCGTAGTTGGAATTTAATATCTTGTGTTTTGGTAACATAACCCTTTGCTTCTTGGATACAACTCTAATGTTTCCATCCGCATGTCTCTCTATTTCATACTGTATGTTATTCTCTTCGTATGTGTTTTCATAACCGACTGGTACTTCTAGTTTTATTATATTTGTGTGATCCGATTTTCTTTGTTTGCTCACAATCTTCTCTTCCTCTTGTTGTTCTTCTTCGGAGTCATCTACTATGCCATCATTTTTAGCAGCCTCCTTGTGATTGGTTTTCAAATGAGCATACAGATTACTTTCTCTCAAAAATACTTTGAGACAATAAATGCATTTCAAATTAGTTTTCCTCTCAGCGCTATATTTGTGACCTGTCTTTTGTATGTGTATTAATATCTGATTCGATGAGTTGAAATTGGCAGCACATACATTGCATCTAAATTGCTTTAGTTCTGTGTGTGTCATTTTATGTTTAACTAATAGTGCCTCATTGAGAGCTATGTAGTTACACACATTGCATCGGGGGAAGTGATAATTTGAGGGTGGCTCAACACCATGCTTAGTAAGCAAGTGATGCAATAAGTAGTTTCTCTTTAAAGACTTTTGTCCACAATATTCACATATAGTTGGCACAGGTTTCTCATTGTGGACTTCAACGAGATGTTTCCGGAAATTATAATATGATGTGAAATGTAAAGCTCTCCCCGGTGTGCCACATATCAAACAAATCCATGGCCCTTTCACATTTTCAACACCCAAAGCTATGAGCTGAGCTGCTTGTTTTGAATCAATAACATCAGTTTCATAAGTAAAGTCGGGCATGGCCGATTTTAATTTAACATCCTTATCTTCATTCAGGACATTGGATGATTGCGATTTTTTACTTTTATTCGGAGTGTTCAGTATTTTCAATTTAATGTTTTTATTACTCTTAACCAGATGGGGATATTTTTTTAATACTTCACTAATTATTTTAGCATGATCTAAATTATTGACCTCTTTATTTTTAGCTTCAATAGTAACTTTGGGTCCGTCGCTATCAAGAATCTGGTCAAACAGTTTACTGCTATCTTTAGTGCTATCCTTATTTGAAGGTGTAGATGTGAATATATCATTTTCTTCGATACTATCATTCATGTCATCTTCAAATATATTACTGTTGGATATTTTCTTACATTCCACAAGATCTGATGATGAACTTCTTATAAATCTACTCGAACTCGATGACCCTTCTTCAAATAAATTAATTTTCTTTGAGCCATACTGTTTTACTGTTTCCGGGTGTACCATTAGGGGCTTGGATGTGTAGGAAATGTTAGTGAAAGAATTATCAAATATATTGTCTTCATCCAGCTCTTCTGGTAATTCATATCTAGTGGGACGAGGTTCCTTAGCTGCCTTACTATTCTTTTCAGAGAACACTGGAAACTGTGAGGTCGACGACCCTGATTGATTTGAATCACTTTTTAGAAGAGATTCAGTTACATTAGAAGTATTGGGTTTTTTAGATTTAACTGTACTTGAACTTTCAAAAGCTGTTGAATAATTACGTTTAACAGTACTATTGAAACTCGATGACGGAGTTACTGGCAAATTTAATATCTTGGATACGTCCGTCTTTGTGTACTTTTTGCCGTAATGCTGAACTAAAGATGGTTTGGCCACACGGTGGCCGTCAAGAAGTTTTGTAAGTACAGGCATGTTCATAATCAGGGATGTTTGGTAGAGTTTCTCTAATAGCTCCACCCTGAACTCTAGTTGACCGGTGTACATGAAGTTAATTATGGGCACAACAACGTCGGCTTGTAAGTCATCCGGCATAACCAAACAATCCTCGTACATTTCGCACGTACGCTCCAAGAGTTCGAAATATTCAGTACAGGCGTTCAGAACTAACCTGTGAACTTTAAGCTGGGCATTATCTTGGAATTGGAGGGTTAAATCACAATAATCTGTGCGGTTGAAGAAATGCTTTAGCCGCTGCAGGAAATAAATTCCCCAGTTGTCCACTTTCACTTGCTTCACGGATTCAGACATTGTGATTTTTTCAAATTAACTCATTGCAATTGTAATTAAGCTGAAATAGATAGATACAATTTTAATATTTTCTTCAATTTATATGTATATATTGTACTGTAAATAAAATCGATCGTCCCTGTTGTTTAAGATGCGTGGTATGTCAGCGAGCATAGTATGAAAGTGACTCGATTATTTTTATTATTTACTTTAATTTATTACTTAAATTTTGCGCCATGTATAATAACGTTTATTTCACAAACTTACCAATAAAAATACACTAAGATTTTAGTAACTGGCTCACATCACGAACACAAAATTGCTGCACTCAATTTGTTTCAAGTTGACAGTACGTACGTAAGATGGCGGTGTACATTTACTGACTGTTAATAGCAAAAACGACGCTTTCATGATGACGTCTGAAGTCAAATGCACTGCTAATTATTTTTAAATTATCAATTTCTTCTGGAAATAACTAGAGAATATAAACTAGAGAATTAGTTAACTAATAATACATACTCAAATATACATAATACTTAATGTAAGCACTAAATATTATCTAAAATTCAAATCGATTGTAAGTGTCGCCATCTTCTTCGGGTTCTAAAACTATTGTTTGCATCTTTCTAATTTAGTTCTTTATGGTGGTATTGTTTGTGGTGTTATTGAAAGCTGTATTTTGTTGTTAAAAACATAATTCTGTCAATCCCACTCAATAGATGGCTCTGTTTTGGATAAAATTAATACAATAGTAATAAATATCAAATATTTATATTTTAACAATTTTTCCATAAAGAAATACCTTTCTTCGATGTTATTGAAATGTCGGTACTTTGTTTTTTATTCAGTTTCGGTATTAAAAGCAAACAAAAAGACGTTGGATAGCCTTTAGTGTGGTTTTGTATAATTTTGGTAGCTGTTTCTACCTCATTATTTTTAATTTGCCTCAGCGACGCATTTGAACTTAATAAATTATATATATTTATTCTGTTAGACTGATTAGACGTTTTCCTGTTCAACTCGAATAAAGAGCAATCCTTGAGAAAAAAAACAATTAATTAAAATAAAAATTTTGAACAGAAATTCGTTTATGAACTTTATACACATGGATTGACTTTGGATTTATTTTCCTTCTTAATTAGTTGTATATTCTTATGTTTAGACAGTTAAAAATGTCTGAATTAGAATTTAATTTTCTTAAAACAATAAACCTTTTTAAAAATGTATGGGGATTTATTGTTAGAAGATTTTGAAATGTTTCGTAATTTTTTTAATTTTGAACCGTTTAAATATCCTTTAGTCAGTAAATGTAGATTATATTAAGATTGAGAGAAGTAATTAGAGGTGGTAACTCGTTTCAAGAAATTATTTATTTATATGATTTTCGTCATCATTCATATTTTTTCTATAATATATAAGAATTAAAAAGTCCTAATTATAATAGAACTTTATAAGCAGTAGTATATTTTACATTCTATAAAATAAAAGAGAATTATTTACACATTCCTTCGGTTATTAATGCAATTAATGAAATTTTATCAATAATTTTTATACTGTTAAAAATGAATGAATGAATGTTCGAATTAATTTTTTGTTTGTTTGTCATTCTATTGTTCTGTAAGTCCAATTTGGAAATTCTAATTTGTTCAATTTATTCAAGAAGTTGCTGTGAAACTAACGATGTGCTTTATTTCATAATGATAATAAAGGAATATATATATA
>DVQP01004009.1:0-10106 GCA_018231745.1 Danaus eresimus
TTCAAAATAGGAATTGTGGTCACTTATGATAATTTGTCGTCAGATGTCAGCGGTATCGGCTGTGTCGGTGACGTCAGTGTTGTCTACGTCATCGTGCGGGTCGCGGGAGTCTGTGGCGGTGGGCGCGGGCGAGGTGCGGCGCCGGCTGGCCGACGCGACCGCAGCGCCGCCGCCGAACGCGTTCAGGCACGACCCCGCGGACCCCTCGGCAGTCGCTCTCAAGGTACTGTGGTATATAATATATGTATAAACCTAAGGTCTTTCACACGGTCATTTACTTTCGAAACGAACGTTGATCTCGGCTGTTTTAACGTCTCGTGGTTAACAAAAGTAAGGTCGAGACCCCAAATAGGTACATTCACCCTACTCCATAGGTACATGAAAACTCAACAATCAAGTGACAGGCATAAAAGTCATTAACTTAAAGTATCAAACACTCACACTCGTAATAATTGATACACACACCAATAACGTACTGCTAATACAGTACATGACACACACACACACACACATAGTCAAGTTTCAACTTCCTACAACACCCTCACATTAAAAGGACCTTCAATGAAAACAGTCTTAAAGGCAAACGACTTCACACAAACACGACATCGACATCGTATACCAAATACAATAGTTATTATTATACCGAACTGTACTAGTACATAGACACCGGCATCACAAGACATGCATTGGTAGCATGTACTCTTATAATACGAAATATTTATAGTAAATCAATTGAGATTATATATATATCGTAAGCCAAGAAATAAAATATATATAAACAGAAACGATTGTGTGAGGGCGATAATCCCCGCAGCGGCATCAATCAACGTCCTGTATTCGGGCCACGGAGTAACGTAAGAATAATACACAATACTGAGCTCGACCCAGAAATATGGACTTGTATGCCAAAAAAATTTGAGGTCACCGAGTTCAATTAATAACTAAATTATCACAACGTGTTGAACTTTAACGTATTAATAATTATAGTCGATTGATATTTTGACTCCAACCGCAATTACTGCCTTAGTTGAATTAGTTCAAGAATCAAAATATGTTTTATTTATATCTTTCTATGAGTTTTTATTTCGAGTGATGTAATATTGTCCTGGCCTGAAATCAAATAATTAAAAAAATATATATATTTCACAACAGAATTTATTGATATATATTTAAATAGTAAAAATTTACTATTTAAATATACTTAAAGTATTCCGTGATTATATAGACTAGTGGTCGCCCAGTTGTGGAAATTCAACCATAAATTAAAAAGAATAGAAACAATTTGACCACAGAGTATGTGTGCGTGTACAAATACTTGTGCATGTATGTGTGTGAAATGCATGCTAGTGTGCGCAATATTTTATTTTTTGATTTAATGTACATACTTTATACTTTACATTGTTATTGAAAAATATTAGCGTACTGCACTTCTCATACACATAAACTATAAGTGTGCCACATTTTATGTTCCTCCGTCCGTGTAATTTTCGTAAAAAGGGGTCCAAAGTTTTTGCGTCACGTATTAATATATAGATAATAACCCTTGAGCTACTTACTGTAACCAAATAGAGCCGAGGACTCACCTTTATAACAATAAGTGTCTAATTTATACATTGATTATAAATGAGTCATCATGTAAGGGGAACACGGCGACTGGACAGCGTTTTATGCTTGAACTCTGGGTTGCCCTGCCCGTGATCGATAACATAACAGGGGAATTACAAACGGTGTGCTAGTCACGCATCAATTATACGACGAGGGGGCGAGGTTCATGCAATTAACTTCGTCTGAAATGTTTATTTTGTCTGGACTGAGGGAAGTTACAGGGAATGGCTCGTGAGTCATCCGCCTTACCCGGGATTTATTTATGTTACGGTAACACGGAGTCGATAGACTCGGAACAGTAGGAGGGATATTTGAATTCGATTGTATTATAAACTAGAGAATCTTTTTATAGTGTAACATGTAATAATATTAACATAAAAAAAAAGTTCTTCAGATGTCATTTTATATCGAAATTCTTTTATAAACCAATGACCGCTACCAATATAAAACGCGTTTTACTTAAACGCTATATAAAATGTTTAGGAGTCGTGGGAGAGCAAGTTATCTAGGATGCGTTCTTCTTCGCCGTACGGCGGGCTGTCCGGCTGGCGTCTGCTGGGGTGCATCGTGAAGGTCGGAGACGACCTGAGACAGGAGATACTGGCGGCACAGCTCCTCAGGAGACTCCAGGCCGTCTGGGACCTCGAACGGGTCCCGCTCAGGCTGAGACCTTACGAGATACTGTGTCTAGACAAGGAGTCCGGACTTATACAGCCTGTATGTATTATTTACTTCATGTAACACGAACTGCCTTGCACTTTACATCACATTATGATCACCATGTATAACGGCTTAAAACTCTTTAAGTGTTGTTTGTTGTATTTACCAATATGTATTGTGAGCCGACTATGTGTCATGTTTATTTTGATTAATAATTATATATTAATAAAATATTTCTCTATCTAGGACTTTTAATAAATATTAAAGTTTTGATCTGTCTCTAGAAATGTCTTTCACTTATAATTTAAATTTTAAAAAACGTAAACTTGATTTGATAACTACGTCGAAGTAACATAATATAAGGTGTATAGTAATATATATTTTTAATGTATTTTATATCTGCAGGTGTTGAACTCAGTGTCTCTCCATCAAATAAAGAAGCAGTCCGGTCGATCTCTACGAGCCTGGCTGGAGCTGGAACACGGCCCACCCACCACCGAGGGGTTCTTGAGAGCACAGAACAACTTCGTTGAATCAGCTGCAGCTTACGCACTCACCAGCTACTTATTACAGCTTAAAGACAGGTATTATATAGACTGAATAATAGCAATAAAACAAAAAAGTTTAAGTTTAATAAGTTTTCAATAAACCTCTTTCCAAAGATTTTGTTTGTTTTTTCACAACTTATACGTTAAATGTTTGTGTACCGGCCTAGCCAGTCAGATGAAGTAGGAAATAGAAAAAATATTAATTGTAATTCAAAATAACTTAAAATATGAACGTGTATTAAAAGGAAATAATTTTAACAAAAACCATAAAGATAATAAATATTAACAAACATACAATTCTATTTTATAATACAAATTAATGTTAATTACAGACACAATGGGAACATTTTATTGGATAGCGCTGGTCACATCATACACATCGACTTCGGGTTCATATTTTCGATTTCGCCAAAGAATCTCGGTTTCGAGAGTTCGCCGTTTAAGGTGTGAGGAGCTATCTACAGTACATATTACATGACTCTATTTGCTGTTGTTCTTATAATTATTGTTTTATAATGGCAGCTGACGCCGGAGTTCGTGGAAGTTATGGACGGCGAGAGCTCGGACATGTTCGCGTACTTCAAGATACTTATACTGAGAGGATTGATAGCGGCGAGGAAACACTGCGACCAGATCATACACCTCGTGGACATCATGAGGATGGGTGCGATGGGACACTTGCTTTATTGTTAGGGATAGCCAAATAGAAAGAGACTTTTCTCTTTGGCGCCTTCATGATATCATTTCTTAGTCTTTAGTAGCTTCAATACGTTTTCATATTAATTTATAAAACGTATCTTATTTCCTCTAACAGAAGCCTAAACCTGCATTCTTATATAATGTTTAATTTTTCTTCACAATAACATTTGATTAGTATTGATCAATGCATTTCTCTTAGCTTACATGCTTTTCTATCAAAAATCAAATTTATTTTAGCATAACAATAAAATCCATTACTGATATCATTTAACTACACAGTACAAGATCTTAACATAATTTAATTCCATAATAATGTTTCTTAAAATTGATTACAACAGCCAGCAGTACCTTTTATAATGTATTGTATGTTGCAATGATCCAATCTCACTTATCAAACCTTAACCGAATGACGTCATCATTAATAATTTATGTTCCTGCAAGTTGAAGTTTTACATTTAGTACACATTACGTGCAGTGAACCATCATCAGGCCCATGTCATATAAACGGTCTCTGTAGATAATGCTAATGGTTTTCTATGATTATTAAACTCGGTTCAATCAAATTCTCATATCTCGAGCTGAACAAGTCCGAACATGTTCGCTTCGGTTGTGGCGACTCTCTTATAATTTACATTTTATATTGATTATTTTACCGTTTTTTTCTTCTTTATTTTCTTCCTATTACCGCTCATTGATTAGCAAAATTTTAAATTTATCATTTGATATTGTCAACGACTTTATAATGATACACACGTTATGATCTATTATATGTATTTATTTGAATATATTGCTTTTCTTAAAACGATCTATACTCGGCATTCAAACCTACCGACCGAGTACTCCGCCTATAATGCCTACCCGTCTCTATCCGCAGCGGGCCAATTGCCGTGTCTCCGAAGCAGCACGGCGGTGTCGTCGTTCCGCGCCCGCTTCCACCCCGGCCGCACCGAGCAGCAGCTTCGCACGCTGGTCGACCGTCTGGTGAGGGACGCGCTGCACTCGCTGTCCACACGCCTCTACGACAACTATCAATACTACACCAACGGCATACTCTAGCCGATACATGTCACCGGCCTAGACCACGCGCTACCTTACCTTACGGGCCGGCCAACTGACGGCTTACAACTGAACTGCACCCTAAGTACAAGTTGGCATCGTCAGACGGATCGTGGCCATGACACGTACAGGATAGTAGCAATCAATATACATATAGGGAAGGGAAACTGGAAACGCTCCGTCTGTAGTGTGACGACGCGCACTTACGCTCAGAGCACTGTTATGACACCGGCTTTACAGCCATACATATTAGGTGCGCGTTACAATTCGATTTGTTATTGTATTAGAAACAAGAAAAACATACGAAACCACCTCGAACGACAACCAAGGCTTGAAAATTTACTGAGATGTTCGTGGAGTTGTAGTCCGCTGTACTCTGCTCTGTATACCTTACCTGAACGGCACTCCTAATTTTGATAAAATAAAAAAATAGCTTTGATTAAAATATTTTCTTTATAATTTATTTGTACAATTTTATGAATTATATATTCTTGTAACTGACCCCGTTGTTTTCTGTGACGTGTTTGTTAGTCTATCACCAGAATCAAAACATGTAGACTACACATGTTATATATATAAGCGCCGTGTACGTAGCTTGAATCTGTATGTACATTTATATATCAATGCTTCAAACGTTACGAGTCCTCATCCCACGTGTAAATTGTATTTCATTTAATTTATATATATTTAAACATCATAGGTTTTGTAAAGTGCCATACCTCCTCCGTACAATCAGATTGTTACAGTAGAGATATCGTCATTAAATTTGTATAACCATTAACTAATATTGTATGCAACCTATTTCTCAATGAGCGCCATGTTGTTACTTAAATGGCTGCGATGTGGATTAAATGACATTAATTCCTATCTCAATGTTGACAAAATGAATCACATTCTGACCCGTCCATTATTGTAACTTAAAACGCTGTAGCACATTGGTTAATTGTCATAGATAACTAACTTAGCGATCGAATGGCTTTATGATTAATCAAAATCTTCAAGTGTGTGAAACATGAACACTGACGCCATACGAGCCATGAAGTCGATTCTAGATTCCTTTGTAAATTTCCACATCAAGTAGTTGAAACTTTGGAAAAAATGTAAATATTATAAAGAAAATGATAATTTCGCAATGAGAAGACTGATTGTTTCACGGATGAAGAGGTTAGATTTAGGTTCTTATTGATATAAATTTAAGTTTTTTTGTACATATATAAATTGTTTTTAAATATGAAATTAAGAGTGTGATTCCCCAAAGTTGTTGTTAGACAAAATCGCCAAATTGTCTATAAAATGATCATATAGATAGTGAAGTGTAATGTTATATTAATGAAAATGAATTTATTGTTGACTAGATAAGGTATAGCGTAACACCAAACTAACAAGATTGATTGATTGATTGATTGATTGACTCGACTGATTTCGGGTGCGGCGGTGTTTATACTGTACTTAGGTTCTTAATATTAGAAATCTAATTAAACTAAGACATTATATTGAAGAGCCGAGCGAGCGACGGGACCCTAATTTCATATTTAGATGACATTATTATTTAAGACAAATTATTTGTTTTATTAATAGTCATTACGCAAACTGCATAGTCTGTTATCAACTTAAAACATGTCTCTCAAGTCAAGAAATAAAAATATATTTCGGGTTTTAAGTAACTTAAAACATTTCGTAGAAATAAATATTATAATAAAGCATTACCTATACCAAGACGAAATACAAAAAAAACCTGAAAGTTTTAAGGGCAAGAATATTTCTGAAATATTCGAAATAATAAAGTATACATTTTGAATTTTAAAACATTGTATCATTTTAATTATCTTGCTACTTTTTATTATTAAATGGCGTAAGTGTCGTTTGTCAGGTAGATATAATGAGTGCGCTATGCTTATAACATATGCCATGATATGAATAAGTATAGTGCAATATTTTATTAAAATTATATAAACTAATGTTATATCGATTTAAACCAATAAGCTATTTCATTTTGTCTGTAAAATTTAATCTTTAAATCGTATGGTTATTGTCTGTTTAAAAATGAATGACATTTAAAGTCCAAATAAAGTTTCTCATAAATTATAAATATCCATGTTATTTGTCAATGTGTACAGATAAATATAAGTAGACTACATTAATGTTTAATTTTTTTTTAATAATATACATAAATAAACATTTTTATTTGTCTTTTATTAATAATAGCTATTCCTAATGCTCAAAGTTTGAGAGGTTAGTGTCAACATTATCTAATAACATATCAATTATTCAATAATCTTCATTCATCAGGAATTGGATCCAAGCCCTGGAAATTATATTTATTTTGATTACTTACATTCCATTCTATTATATAAACAGCACAATATTTCTAAACTTACGGGAAAATCGTATGGATCGCCTGTTAACCTCAAGTCTCTCTGATACGCTCTGCGTTGCCATCTTTCGTGTAAGGAACGTTTGTAATGCTAATAAAGCACAAAGAAATTTATAAAGAACACCTAACGACCAGAGATAAGTTTATAACAGAAGCAATTGTTATTGAGGTTTCCAGAACATTTGTAAGATTCACGTATATTTATTGCGTACTCACGTTTCCCAGAGTGAAATAGTGCAACCACCATAAACCGTACGCGGGCGCCGCCACACTAGCACATATTATGGCGAACGATGGAATAATTTCAAACCACATAATTAAATCCTTGCAATCACGGAATAAGTATAATTATTATTTTAACATAAACGAATCAAAACTGGCTTCAAGGCGATTTGACATAAAGGTTTACTTTTAATTTATCTTTAAAGTTAATGATAAAATTCAAACTCCTTTAATCTCAATGAAGGTTTTATTAAACAGTAACGCGCATTTTATTTCTTTTTCTTTTTGAGCTTCATTTTGTGTTTCAGTTTCTGCTTTATTTTTTCTTTTCTTAACCGTTCCTTGACAATCTGTTGTTTGTCACGGAACTCCTTTGACGACGCCTCTGCCTTTTTCTTCGCCACTCTCTCATTGTGTTTCACCCAGCGCGGTCGGAACTCGGAAACTGAAAATAATTATTATCCATGCAAAACTCTCTTCGCCTTAATGTCTTCATTATTTACTCTGCCTTTTCAAAATTTAAATATTATATGAAATAGCAGTATCACTTAGTTCTATGACTCTTACTAAACTTTATATATCGCTTTGATTTACATACAATTTTATAAAAAAGGAACGGAACCGTAATAAATTGAATGATAAATAACACAATAAGTTAATTTATTACAATAATTAATAATGAAGCATATGTCGATATAATTTACCAGGTTTAGGTCCATTGGTTGTCGGTTGTTCGTTGTCGGTCGTGTCGGGCTCGTTCCGTTTCCGCCAGGCGTCGTATCGTCCGCTCCTGTAGGAGGCGGGCACGCGACCGCCGCTCTCCGTACGAATCATCTTACGACCGCCGTCCTAAAGAACGGACGAATAAAAATTACACCATTAATTTAAATATTGTATACGAATCAAAAAACATTCGTCAAATTTTTTATGAACTATCACAACAACCACTAAGTAATCGCAAACCTGCACATTATCATTTCGTGATTCCGATTACCAATATTTATTAAAAATAAAATAATATGAAGGAAAGACAAATCGACATATATTTTTTACAAGTATCATCAACTACTACACCAGTTTTATAGACGTAATATAATTGTAAGTCAGAATATTTATTCATCATTTTCATTCATGAATTTACTCATTATGTATATGTTAGACCTGTACTGAAGACTGTAATTATATTGTCAATGCACACTATTTCGAGTATTCCGCCGAAGTTAAATCTGTAAACTGCCATCTATCTATATAATGTATACTCTGTATGCGACGTTGCCAGCTCGTCATACTCACAGGGTCGACGTGGACCATCTTCTTTCTCTTTCTGTCCCACTTCAGCTGCGCGCGATGTTGCCGCACCGTCGTATCACAGTCGCCTCTCATTTCCAGTTCCGCGCTCGACGCGCCCGCGGCAAAGTTAACCGCCATTCTGAAATATTAATAATAATATTATATACATATTTATTACTATTAACATAATAGTGTGCGAGTCTAGTGCTCATTTTTTTTATAATAAATATTAAACAGAAAAAAAGTTATGAGATACTCGACTATAATTAAAATGAAGAACACTGTGTTACTAGACTAGAAATAATTAAATGTTCATGCTTCCCGTAGTGATAAGATACAAGCAAGTGACGTAGCGAAGTGGGTCTGAAGTTTGTTGGGTTTATTTATCATATAAACTTAGTACATGACTTGTTTCCAAATGTGTTTCTCTTACCCTGCCTCCGTGTGTTGATCGCTAGCAAAGTGTGGTATATAATTTTCATCTCGTTGGACAGCTTTCTTATTTTTCTTTCCTTTGTCCTTTGCTTCGTTATTTGTCACATCTTGTAATAAGCCGTCGTCCTAGAAACATATTTATAGATAATTCACTTAAATCATAGCACTTTATAACAAAATCTTAACTTTAGCACACTTACGACATTGTTTTTATTTTCCCTTGTTTTCTGCACCATTTTACCGTGAACGCGTCTTTTGGCTTTCATAGCGAGGTACATCGGCGAGTCGTTCTTGCCAGCCAATTCAAGTATTGTCTTTAAATAATATAATGATAATATAAAACCAAGTATTAAAGTTGCATCAAATTATAATAGTATACTGTCAGTTATATGAAAGTGGAAATATAAAATTAATACCAATATACATATGTAAATAAAAATTATCTATCGTTATAAATATTAAAATGTCAAAAGGTATAATTTTATTAAGTTTTAATATTATTAATTTATTATTAAAGAATTCTACATGTAATGACGTTTTTTTTTAAGTCTAAGGACTAATTCCCTTGTTATATTCTTACTCCTTTGGGTGTGTAGTTCTTGATTTGCTCGACGAGGGCTATGGTTGTTTGATCGTTTTCATCTACAAGGAAGGGGTGTGGCAGAGTTGGCCGAGGGGTGACCTTCGACCTCTTGTTAGCTTCAGCCGAGGCAGCCTCCCTCCATTTTATGTACTGTTGCCAACCCCGGCCGCATATTCGACTCGCCTCTTCCTGAAATATCATAGACGTTAGCAGCAATCTATAACAAATCAGTAAAAATCTGAAAAATATTGAAGTTCATACAATTAAAACTAACCATTAAATCATTAAATGAAATTAATTATTGTTTCTAATTATAACGTCAATAGATAATTTATGTGATATATATCATATTCGTAAGATATTTCCTATAATTATTTCGGTAAATACTTTCAAAAATTAAAAAAATAATAATCACCTTCAAGTTATTACATGTACTTGTCTGTTTACGGCTTAATATCATGTCAAAATAGGTTACCTTTTTCCAAAAACATACGGGATCAGGTATTTAAAATTCAAATGGGGACAATAACGTTACGAGCAGGGTTTCATCAGCAAATTAACTGAAGTAATAAACAGAAAATACAAATATTTACTCTATTCTAAGATCGTAATATCGCTAGTCTGACGTAACCGA
>DVQP01004010.1:0-10104 GCA_018231745.1 Danaus eresimus
ATTCATATATAAATAGATATTTGTATGTGTGTGTGTGTATATTTATATGTAAAGAAAAGGAAAATAACATTAATTAAAAACGAATTATTTTCACTACAAAAGGACGCACATACATAGAATACGGCTCATTACTATTTCCATGACCAAAATAAACGACGATTATGTATATATATTATTTTATGATTCATAAAATTAGATTGGACCGCTGATGACATATCATTAAGCTTTGAAAATTTTATTATTTAAGTTGTCGATTTAAAATCGTATTGAGCATACGCCACACAGTGACATGCTCAGACAAGAACACGTGTTACACATATGAGCTTTACAAGTCAAAGGACAAAACTTTAATAACTTTTAAATTAGCGACAAATTTCGTCACGAAAGCCAGGCCTTCACAAAGTATTGAATCATATGAAACCCTATATTTTTACGATGAATTACAGTTTATATTTTATAACGTTTTTCTAATCTTCATTTGCAGTCCAAATTCTCAATAAAATATTCTGGTTTATTACTAAAGAAATTCAAGCCCAAATTTATTTGTCCCAAGAAAGCTAAAGGGACATATATAAAAGACAACTCAACCACACACACACACACACACACACACACACATATATATATATGAATATAACATATCTTTGAATATCCTACAATACATAAATTCCAATATAATAAAAGATAGTGTAAAGTATGGTGTTGCATATAATAGTTGAGCTTGTTATCAATCACCTTGAGTTTCAATTAAAATCGGATAAGATTATAGCTGTTAGCTGTTTCAGATAACATCAAAAGCATTAATATAAATCGCACATTACATTGTACAGCCGCTAACCACTACTTATTTGTATGGTCATATGTATATAACAACAGACAGCGGCAGGAACATTAATGACTTATGTATTTCAATTGTTTTATTTATGATAGTTCAGATTACTGACAAATACAAACACACACAAACTGTTTTTAATAAGTTCGAGTGTTATTTTTACAGAAATTTGTATTATATCTGTTTAAATGTCCTTTCATAACAAAAAAATTATTACCAATAAATGAATATGTATCACCAGTTTAAATAATAGTAAATAGAAACAATTTTTTAAAAATCACAATGTGAGCATTATGTTTATATATATAATAGCTTGATTTAAATCACAGAAAAAAAGTATGACAAAACATTGTTAGTATTTTTGTAAATTTCTCACCTTTACAATTATAATTATAATGGAAAATGATTATTTTTGTTACAAATATTAAAAAGCATCACAAATCAAATGTCCTAATATAAATATTACTTCATTTGAAAAATACTAGTTCAAGAAGAAAGTTTAATATTTGTTTATAAATTAAATGATATCTATTCATTACAGATGAAGATAGTTGTTATTGAAAATAATTGTAAGACATTGAAAGTTTACTATTTATTTTTTTATACAGAAGGCTTAATTGTAAAATAAATTAAAATGTTTATAGACTCTTTTAATATATATTTGAATGCAAGGTCAAATGAGTTATTAAAGGTCATATTACCTTGATGATATTCTGGTAAATAATTGTTAGATTATTCAGAGTTAGCAATGATAAACATTCTTAGTAATATATATGTAGATTAAGTATTATAAAAACAAAGTAGCTATATGAAAATATTTCAAGAAATACTATACCTAAATAAATGGGCCATCCATCGCGTGGTTTCAGTAGCTATGTGCGTTCCTAGCCGAGCAGCGTGACTCCTCTCCAACCTCGAGAATAATGCCGAAATACTATGAGAAAGTATTGCGGCTCGCGTCACAGAATCCGTTGGCAACAAGGGTGGTTCCATACTTTCACAACTTGGATCAGTTTTAAGTACTAGTTGTTCTAAGACCTTCAAAATTTCATCCATATCCATTTTTTCTGGCTCGAAGAACCCCGTGCTTATTTTCCGTTCCTCAGGCTTTTTTTCTTCTTCCATGGCATCTTGAGCATTTACACCAGCTTCCAACCTCTCTACTACCTCGGAAACTTGGAATTCCAGTCCTCCAAACGGTCGCCGGTCCTATTAAAGTCATAAAATAGTAAGAACATCGATAACGATGAAATGAGGTTTTATAATGAATAATTATGATTTTACCACATCGGATGGATTTTCGCTTCCAAGGCTAACTTTATTTGAGTCCATATCGGAAGTCGGGGCATCTCCCATGCTGCGTGGCGAATTTTTTCGCGAAATTTATATTTCACCGACAAAATTTGTAAACGTCACTCCAATGTTTTGAGTTTTGACGTTATGACAGCGCTGTACAAACCGCTTCTGTATTCGTGGTTTGTAAGAAATCCTCGTACTAGAATATTTACACTTTAAAAAATAACCCACATATATTATTAATAAAATTATAAATATGTACAAGCAGTAAATAAAAATATTTGCAAATTAAGGAAAATTTAAAACAATGTGCTTGATGCAATGTTATATAGCATGGATGGATTTCTTACAGTACTTAAACCCTATGATAAATAGAAAAAACTTTTGAAGTCTATAGTCATAAAAATTTAAAATATTTAGAAGACAAATAGGCTATTTGCAATAACGACACTGCTGTCTTCAAGTGTGATTTTAGTTTTGACAGTTGACACAAATTTTGACTGAAAGGAAAATCGTAACAAATAAATCGCAATTTTAATAAGGCAAATATGTCCTTAGCGAAAATATTTTCAGTGTCTTCTCGAGGTAAAAATAAAATTTTCTTAGTAATAATAAAATATTTTTGGTATCATACATCATCACCATTTAAACTTTAAGTTACGCAACTAAATATAACCTATTTTTATTTTATTATAAACAAAATTTGTTAGTCATAAACACTCACTATTGATTTAAATTACTGTTGTATGTTACCTTTGTATTAACCGCATAATGATTTACTTGTGTTAAACATTTTCATTTTAGTGAGGGCTTGTGGAGCTAGCAATGTTTTAGTACGTTATGCCAGTTCAGGTCAAGAAGGTAAAGTGGAAAAGGTGTATCCACCAAATGTACCTGGATATAAATATGTAAACGCCGAAGATCAGGACATGAGTTTCCGGGAAATGTCAAACAGAGCTGCACAAACTCTGTTTTGGACTGAATTGGCGAGAGGTTTCGCTGTAACACTTGCACACGTATTTAAGGTACAGAAGACAAGTAATATATGAGTTATAATTCTTCATTGTTTTGACTATGCCAGTAAATTTTTTTATTGTTAAAAGATTTTAATTTAATCAAATAAATCTTTGATTACTAGATAACTGTACATATTTTTATCCGTTAACTTCATTATATTTTATTTATATCACCAGCATGTCTCACTTGATGTTTTGTTTTAAGAAATGCTCTAAACTTAGCTAATGATTTTCTAATCAAATCATATATTGTGTATAGTTTATAACCCAAAAAGCTATTTAATGATTGGTTCCATAACAATTTACTCTACTTTATAGAATTTCTTGAAATAAAAAACACCTCATAACTTTTAAAATTCCAGAATTTATCATATATTACAATGAATCAAAGTATTTTAGAAATAATTTGTATAATAAATTTCAGGAACCAGCAACTATCAACTATCCTTTTGAAAAGGGTCCTTTATCTCCAAGGTTCAGAGGTGAGCATGCATTGAGAAGATATCCGTCTGGTGAGGAGAGATGCATTGCTTGTAAGCTGTGTGAAGCTATATGCCCAGCTCAGGTATTACAATACATATATTTAACCACCAACAAATAAGGTAGTCAAAAATTATAAACAGCCATTTTCCTAATAATATTTTTTTTTGTTAATGTTTTTACGGCTCTGGATACGAGTCCTTTTGAGTTTCTAATCATAATACCATCAATATTGGCACAACACTGTGAACACTTTATCTATTATAGAAAAAAAGAAAATTGGTAATTTTTAAAATAACTTGGAAATTTTTATTCAGGCAGACCTTAAATCATGTCACTTCAATTTACATTGATATTTAGGCCAAAAGTTTATTATATCTAATTACATATTTTGATTACATTTTAAAGTTTCATCATAAAATAGTATTAAAATTAATAAAATACAAATATCAAAAATAACTAGAGATATCATAATTACTTAAATATAACTATTTTAAGAGCACATGTACTTTTGACAGTAAAGTTTGTATGTCCTGTGTTATAAATGTAGTTTTTTTTTAATTTTGAGTTAGTAGAGGCCTTAAGTATTAAATTATATAATATGTATGTAAATATACAAAAAAAGAATTCTCGACTTAAAATTTCGCGAGTTCTCGAAAGTTCAGACTGGCTGTTTCATAAAAAGATTTTTACCATTTAAATACTTTTTGGTTTATTTATAATTTTTTTTAATTTCATTTTAAAAAAATATTTTTTTTTCATTTACTTTAAAGTTCCCTTCATAATCATCCTCTATAAATGATGGTCCTTTCTCACGTCTGTAGTAGTATAATTTAAGTTTTATTTCATTTAGTATTATCATATATAAGGTTGTTATGACTAATAAATCGATTACCATAATTGTGGTATTAATGAAACATTTTAATTATTTTCTCGTTTAAAAGTTAAATTGAAACTTACCAAAGTCATGAATATAAGTCAGTATGTTTCTGCAATTCTGCATTCTTCAAAAGTCTTTGCTAATATTACTTAATACATTTCAGGCAATTACAATTGAAGCTGAAGAACGTAAAGATGGCTCACGTAGAACAACTAGATACGATATTGATATGACGAAATGTATCTACTGTGGATTCTGTCAGGTAAGAATGTTGTAATCATAACTTTAGTCCTGACTTTTAACTATTGACCTCGAGTTTATACTAGTCACCTCTTCGTTTTTACGTTCACGCATATAGTTATCTGAGCACAGATATTATCAAATTTATCACAGGAAGTATCCAGTAGGATATCCAAGTTCAAATATACCTTAGGAAATGTAATGGTTAAATTGCTAATTTTCAAATACTTTTATTATTAAACAAAAATAAATACATGTTTAATTGCTTGAAAGGACAATATTTTTACTAACTTTACTATATTTTTTTGGATTATAATATTCTGGTCGATTTTCATCTGTGAAAAAAAACGTGTGCATTATAAATGAATGTTTCTTATTTGTTTTGAATCATGAGAATATATGACAGTTGTATGTTATTATTTGTCCTATTATCTTCAAATGCCTTAGTAGTTAATTGCATTTTATAACGATATTATTTTCATAAAACTATTACAAAGCTAATTTTCTTTAGGTCATATTGTAAACTCTTTGTTTATTCACAGGAGGCTTGTCCAGTCGATGCGATAGTAGAAGGGCCGAACTTTGAATTCTCGACTGAAACTCACGAAGAACTCCTATACAATAAAGAGAAATTACTATCAAACGGAGACAAATGGGAGAGCGAGATTGCAACTAACATCAGAGCCGATCACCTCTACCGTTAGAAATGTTTTTATGTAGTACAATAGGATTATTTATTTATCCTAAATAAAATGTTAATGTTCCATTTGTTTTTTGCTTCATTTAAATAACAGGCAAGAGATAAATGTATTGAAATCATATTAAGTGAGAAATAAATAGCTGTGTAGTGTTTCTTATTCTTTATTGTAGTCTTTATAGTTTAAGTCACACTACAACAAACATACACTTAGCCTAATTTAATTTTGTTAAATATATATTTAGCAATAATAATAAATTTCGGAACATGATCTGTGTCTCATCTAAATTTCAACAGAACTAACAACTTATAATCACAAATATACTGTGAATTATTGAACAGAATTATATGTACTTATTGCGCTTAGCTAGATAGGATATCTTTGGAGATGGTTTTATTACATTGCAGCACAAACCCTTACACTATATAATATCAATCATTAAGACACTACAAAATTAATTAATATTTTAATTAAATTTTAAACAATATTTAAAAAAAATTACTAGTATTAAATAATAAAATTGAATATGCTTATATAATATTTTATAAGAAATGATTTTAACAACTAATAGTTCAGTTAGTATGGTTCCCACCAAGTATCTTGTAGCTGTAACGGTCCAAATCTTTCTTGACCTCATCAATGTTACGGTCGGCGTCAATCGTGAGCACCTCACAGCCTACGTCGGGAGAGTTCAGCCAGTTTTCATATGATTCATGCACCTTGTGATGCAATAAACATTATTTATAGACAAGTCATTGAAGATATATGGAATAGTTTGGAAAAATATATCTGAAGAATTAAACTTAATTGATTCTTTCTAAATTATGAATAAAACCATGAGCAGAAATTATATGATCTATTAAAAAGTTGCAGCTAAACTAAAGGATAGTTTATGAATTGGTGATATATATATACTGTACCTGTTCTAAATAGTCTAACGGCACCTCAGCCTCTTCAGCTCGTCCCCTCTTCATCATTCTTTCAAACACCGTTTGTGGAGTTGTCCTTAAGTAAACTGCAGGTTAAATATTGACTTGTAAATAGTGAATTCCAACCCAGTATAAGTTTTATTAAATGAGACCTAAGGTGAGTATTACTTGAAACAGAAGTAATATTTTTTGAGATCATTACATGTTATTGTATTATTTTTATATTATCTTGCCTGGCTGTGATTATGATTGCTGCAAAGGTATCGAAACATTGAGAGTATGGAGTTTTTAAAGTGATAAAATATTGCATAGTAAGCTGAAAGGTATTAGTTTGAGTTAAGTTTTATTACCTATAAGATCTAAACTAATATCCAAATTCTGCTCAGTGTAATCAAACCATTTTAATAGTACCTCATATTCTGGGTCTTTCAGGAAGTTTTGTTTTTTGGCATTCTCAACAAAACAGAATCTGCTGTTTTGTACTGACCTGTGAAAATGTTTTGTTATTTAAATCATTATTTACAAATATATGTTGTTTCCTTAATTGAACAAGTTATACTATTATTAGTATGTTTCAAATAAAATATACTAATATTTTAAGAGTAGTTAAAAAAAATTAGGTTGCATCAAATGTCTTTAGACATCTTTAAATAAGCCTTGTATATAATGGGCCCAGCCTTATATTATTATAAGCCAGTAGTAACCTTTCAAACATTTTGACAGTAATGTTTGGATTGGACGGTGGACTGGTTTGTATTTTGAGGCGGCTAAGGTGCACATAATGTTGAAAAGCAAAGCTCCATTCATTGAGATCACTGTACAGCAAGCCGAGTAGGTTATGACCACTAACGTTGCGCCATTCGGCTATAGGCTCCTATAACAGACAAATTCATCTTATCTATTATACGGCAATAAAAATTGTAATAACTATTGAGGGACACATTCAAATTTATCTATATTTAAGAAAAATAGCTTTTAAAATAATAAAACAAATTCAAAATCAACTGATGCTTACCGCATGTTTGTCAATGTTAGGATATTTGTCGAAGTATTTAATGCAGGTTGATTTTCCAGAACCTATATTTCCTTCTATAGATACCCTAAAGGGCCGGGTTTGTCGTGTGTTCATAGAGCGAGCAGCAGTGGCAATCGTTCTTATATTAGACATTTTTAATTTTCTATAACTCAAACTTGTAAAAGTAATAGTTTTTTATTTCTTTAATAAAATTTGATACGCAGAATTGAATAATGGATAAAGACAAATCATTTTTATGTTAACTCTAATTATTTTTAGTTCAGTTAGCTAAGTTATTACATGTTCACAATATATAAGCCCAAAATTGGCGCAAAAACTGTTGAGTTGTTGACACTTGACTTTGACATTTATCTACAATGGTTTTAAAAATTAAGTCTTAGATTCTGGTAGACATATTTTAATCAAACTGTAGACCGTGTACGCCTCGGTGAAATATCTCAGCAGTATCAAAGTTCTTAATCTCTTGTCGCGATCTTGTACATTCACAAGTCCCTTTTTACATAGTTCAGTATAATATCCACATTTGACATTGGCAAAATCTATAAGGAAACGCCACTAACTAAGAGAAAGAGAGATATATCTTTTGCAGAACATGCAGTTATATAGTTCACACATCGTATCCATAAATGCATATTAAAAATATGTTTCGAAATACATTTGGTGAAATACATATGTGTAAAAAAAAAACATAAATGAAAGTTGCGCCCCCCAAAATTCACAGGGATAATTGTCTTTTTCATTTGGCCATATAGTTTGACTTTAAAACTTACTGTGCTATTTAAATAAAAAAGTTTATGTATCTATAAGCTTCACAATACACTATGAAAACAATTAAGTCTGTTGTTTTAAGAATTCCACGAGAATTCTTAACTCAAAGAAAAAAATGCTTCTTTTCGGACTGAACTAGGGGTCTCTTCCGGTAAAATAGAATTTAGCTGCAGGAAATAATTAAGATAAAGGTAAGGAAGAAAAGAGACACAAGAAGGACGTTTTCAGCAAACAGCAGTATATATTATTCTGCAAAACTCTTGATTACTTGTGGTAAAAGTATTGTATACAAATACGTCATTATTATATTACTTTTAAGGAATTACAGCTACAAATAGCTAGTCATACATACATTCGCATGTGACATTTACTTTATGTACATTACAATTTTATCGTAACAGTATGTATACCATTCAATTATTTTTGGTACCGAACATCGTGCTAATATTTCTATACTCCAAGAACTCGATGTCAAGCAACGTTGTTCGACGTTACGGTAGAGTTGCATATATAAATTATTCAGGGGAGGAGATAAGTCCATAGAACATCTTATAATGCAAGGAAAAGTTGGAGGTACCCGAGCGCGTAGTAGGCCACCCATGCGATAAACTGACCAAATCAAATCTGCTGTGGGCGTTCCTTTGCATGAGTGCACCAGACTATCTGTAAGCAGAGATAAATGGTGTATTCTCGCAAGGCGGATAACATCTGCCCCAATAAATATCAAGTGATTATCTTTGGGAAAGCCTGACGACTATTTTACGAATCCTTTAGAATCTCCGGAACCCTATTTGGAAATCCCTGCTATTTGTTTAACATATGCATCTGTGAAATATTCGACGAAAAAATTTAAAAAATTATTGGTCGCGCCTAAAAATATGATCAAAACAAAATAATAAAGAATTAGCAGTCCATTGTTTCGTGAGAAGTTTTTCAGAATTTGTTTGCTTGTTTGTTTTTATTTTACGTTTCATTTTATTAGCATCTGTAATATTAGAATAAAACGTGACACATTATTACTATTGGAATGACCAAGAAAAAGAAAACAATCAATTTTACTGCATGATAAAAGGATAGATCGCTATACATACTAATAAAAAACTAAAATTTATAGCCTTTTATTACATATGAAAACATTTGAACAGGTAAATATTTCTAACCTTTACAAAAGCTATCACTTACTTTCAATATAATACTTGCTTCCTTTTACGTACTTTATAAACTGTGTGTACATTTTAGCCATCTGCTCTACGGAGTAAGGCGTTATAAACCTGTTGATGTTGTAACTTAAGACGTATTTACAATGAGATAAGAATCAAAATTAAAAATTATCTCAATCTTATACACAATGGGACTTAAACATATTGTAAGCATAAGCTAGACGAGAAATTGACTTCATCATCACCTTATTCATAACTGATCAGCACATTATGTTAGTGAACAAGAATTTTGAATTAAGATACATTTTTTTTTATGTTCGTTACTTTGATCTATTTGCTTTTAAAAACAACATATTTTTGTTATGAGTAATTTAGTTAAAAAAATACTCATGTAAGAATTTTGCTTGAATATCTGATGTACTGAGTAACGTAGTATAAAGAAGAGCGTAGTTTATAGTGTGGGGTTTCAATAATCCTCAACACGGGGTCAATCAGCCGAGAGCTCCCGGGCAATTTAATATGATCGTTTTATTTCAACTCTCGTTACATCGCTCTGACTGCGAAGTGAACGAAACGCGATTTATGTTACTGATTACTTATAAGTTGAAACTGTAAGTAAAAATAAATCAAGGACCGGAAGGTAGTTAATGTTTTTAGTATTTTAAAGTTTAAATATGTTTTATATAACTTGATTGAAATCCTGATGCTTAAATAAAAATATTTGGTATAAAATAATAAAAATAAATTATAAAAACTTGTTTAAAATTTA
>DVQP01004011.1:0-10097 GCA_018231745.1 Danaus eresimus
CATACACACATACAATGCAGTTTTCAATATTTCATTAGTGTATATTTATTCTCCTCAACAACATATCAATCGCGGCCTGTACGCGGTCTCTGTACCCGGCTCTTGTGTCTAGTGAGAGCCGACGAGCAGCTGCTTCACCTGCACAGAGCACGTAGCGGCTGTTCCCGTTCGTACAGGTTGTAGTGTCTAGTGTCGGGCTCTAACTACGTATTACCTTGTAACTCTGCAGCGATGTACAATATTTGAGTAAACTTTATTAATATCCAATGACACAGGGTTATATAATTGCTCGGATCGCGTGACATCTGTCTGTCTGTCTGTCTCTGTGGTTTCCGTCATGAGGGGCGGGCAGAGGAGGTCGTCTCTCACCTTCCAGGTGGCGGCGTTCCGTCGGAAGTAGCAGAAGGTGGACTGGAACCAGTTGTATATCTCGTTGAGGGTCAGTTGCTTGTCCGGGGACTCGATGATGGCCTGGGGAGAGCATCGCGTGTGATCACCCGAGACACCGGTGTTGAAGAAGCTGAAGAGCTGTCTCCAGACCGGGCGTGTGCATGGTGAGTTATCTGGATGGTACACGTGTGGCCGGGGCTGGAGACAGCTCTGTCAGTGTGTCAGAGCGGGTGCCTAGTCCTACTGATCTCGAAACCCCGATACCAGCCTCCTTCCATAAGCATGACGGACCCCGCGGTCACTGGTGCGTCCATAATATTGCTCTAAATTAAACCCCACTTGCTCCAACCGAGTCCCTCGTTATAAGGCCGTACTCTCAATATATCTTTCATAAAAGCTGACCATCTAACTAGTCGCTCGCCTAGTCTATACTAAAGTTGTCCAAACCAAGGTTAGAATAGTTGCAAGCCGCTTTTTATTTTCTGTGTAACCTAAACGAATGGTTTTATAGACATAATATTATAATATAATTCTCTTGCGATCCCAAATAAATTTTTGGACTAGTTGGTTTTTCTTCTGACAATTTGTTTTTAAGACAACAAATTTTTCGGGCGGGTATCCGTTTGGCATTACGAAATATTTTACAATAACAGCGGAAATGCTGTATTTAGTGCCATTACACGGAACAACTAAAGGCAGCGATGTTTTGAAGCAGTTAAATACCGTTGGAGTTCAGAGGATTTAGTAAATGTTCTTATATTGAGACCGAAGGGAGAGAAACTGTGACTGAGATATTGACATGTATAGCCGATGTTCCAGAGCATCTCTCACGAAGAGGCTTCAGGTGGAAGGTGTGGAGGTCATTTTTGGGAAACCGAAATGACTACAGGTGACAACAGGACGCCGACACAGACGATGTAGGGGACGTCTAAGTGAAGATTATGCAATGTATGAGGACTTCTCATAACAATCAGAAGTTGGGGGCTGAGTGCTGGACATGGCTTGCGGCGCTTCGTCACTTTAAGAAGAGAATTATTATTATTTCTAATAAATAAATAGCATTTGACATCTCCGAACTACCAGAATAAAATGCAAGACTGTCTTCTGTCGTTCCTGGCCGATCTTGCATTTTTAAGTGATATGGCGCAAAATTATGACGAGTCGAATTTAAAGTTACAAGGCAAAACACAGAAAGCTGACATGTACGGACTACGGACATGTGAGTCGAGCTTTAGAAACTGAACTGAAATTATTAAAAACTTCACTAGAACAAAACGAATTTTCTTTTATTCCAAGTAGCAGAGAACTTTGCTTAAAAAGGAAAATTTGCAATAATGTAATATTTTGAACTAACTAAATACATGGACGAAATAATTGTGGAGTTGGGACAAGGATCCCGGACTTTACTGAAATGAGAGTGATATAGCGCTCCGGAGTCATGCAGCACACGCCGCAGCTGGAGCCGTGAGTAGTTACCAGGGACTCCTGCGGGACGCGTTAGAGTCCCTGAGGCCAGGACAGAATGTGGGAGCAAATATTTTAAGTCCCTTGTTGAACCTTCCCCGGACCGGACAAACTTTGGTCTCAAACTTGGTTTCATGATCGGCAGTACCTGTCGGCCCTAGAACCTATCCCGTCTGTTCATTACGTCCGCGGCCGGCGGCCTGGCCGTGCAGCGTATCGGCTTCCTCACCTGTCGTATGAGGCTGGCGTAGGTGAAGGGCGGCCGCACGTCGGCCGTCTTGTAGAACTCCCGGTTCCGCTGTATCTCTGAAACACACAGCAGCTGTATGTAGTGGGGTCACAAGGCCACGGTGGCGCTGTCGCTCTATGTGTCACTGTACCTTGTTGAACGTCTAATCCGGCTCTTTCGAGCATGTACGGAAGACCTTGGACAGAAATTCATTGGTACATAACGTATCGGCACGAGAGATTTCGTTTCTCCACACTGACATATATTTACCTCCAGCGATGGCGACTCCGGATTTATCCGACACGCGGCGGCGCACAGGCCCGGGGGACGAGCCCTCGCTGGACGGACCTGACGCACACACACGCTGGTAAGTAAAGTTGTACTGACGGATACAAGAGCTGCGCGAGAGCGTATGGTTATGTTATTTGTTACTTGTATTAATATATTGTAAGCGTTTTGTAATGTTTGAACTTATCTCGCATAGGACATCCACCATCAGCACCATCGTGTCCGGAAGACAGGCCTTGCTAACAATAATAAAAAGTCCTTATACTAAGAGAATATGTCCTACAACGGACAGGCGGCACCGTTACCTAAGATATATTTAAAAACACTAATAATGGTGCTCTAGGGGAATTCACACGAGACGATAAGAAACTTGCGAGAACTGTCACTAACAGGACCAGAACTAGAAGGTAGAGATTATTAAGAAGACTCTTTGGAGAATGGAGTTCTAAGGAAGAATCGCCAGAGAGTCATAGAGACGGTTGGCGACTCTTAGACTTAGATCGTAAAACGAGAGACTCTTTGTTAGTCTTCTTCTTGTTGTTGTACCCAGCGACGCAGACCCTGCATAATGTACAATATGGATGCTCGGCATCTCACCGTGCATCTTGTTGTGGTTGTCCCTGGCGGCATGCAGGTGTCTCATCATGGCGGCCAGGCGGTCCCTCTCCCGCCTCAGTTGGAGTTCCAGCTGGGCGACCACCTGCATCTGGACCCGCGCCTGCGCCGCCGACCGGTCGTCCAGAGTGTGGGCCGCCTCCAGGTGTCTAAACACGTGAGGTATGTAATATCGGTCTTTTCTAATACGCACGTGTGTCATTAGACTTGAGTGTTACTTGAGGAAGGCTTGGAAGTCCTCGGCGAGCGCGTCGCAGCCCGGCCACTTGCACACCCCACGACCGAACAAAGGGTGCTCCTCCAACTCGCTGCCCCATAGCATCAGACCTGCACACGCATGCGTTCATATACACGAAGAAGAGAGAGAGGGAGAGAGACTTGGCTGAGGTGAACGAATATACAGAGATGAAGCGTTCAAATAATTCTTAGTATATGAACATGTGACACGGATTGTAAATGCATTTAGTCGTTCATTGAACAACGTGCGAGACACGTACGGCAACAATAAGACTATTATATTACCTGGAGGAGCGTTTGGTGGGACGGACATGGGAGCGTGCATGAGATACTGCCGTTGGACCGCCTGGAGCTGCTGGACCAACTGCTGCTGCTGGAGACCTGAAACACGAGAGAGGCGACGTTTTATGAACGAGTACGAGTAGAAACACGAGACCAAGTCGGACAAATACTTTGACGAAATTCATTCAAAACAGAGAATTTTGTATACAAGGATAAATTTGATGAACAAAAACAACAACTGATTGTGACGTCACATGTTATGTTCACAAGTTACTACTGAGACTGAAACATGTCTAGTGTGGAGCGTGGCATACTGACTGGGAGAAGTCTCCGGCGGCTGGAGGTGAGACTGAGAGAGGAGGTTCAGGTTGATCTGGTCCTGAAGGCGGGACTGTTCCAACTGACGCTTAGCTGCCTCCGAGGACAAGTGCTGCGGACAACACATACACACATACATCATGTATAATGAACTAACCTCATAGGAGTCACGACCTAGAGCAGCACAAGACACGGACCGAACTCGTTGAATAAGTGGAGTCAATAATCAGTCAATAAATCTATATTGTTCTCCGCTTGTAAGAGAGATATTGACTAGATACAAAACAAAGACACGAGCTGTAAGTATAGTTATACGGAACGTGTATTATAATTAAATCCGCTATCGAACTGAACCTGTTTCTGCAGGTGGTGCTGGTGGAAGAGTCTCTGCTTCATGAGCGCCTGCAGCTGGGAGTGCTGGTCGAGGAGCTGCATCGCCAGCAGGTCGGGCGCCAGCAGCGGCGAGCGGGCGGGAGACGGAGACGACGGAGATGATGTCACCAGGGGAGAGGCCGGGGCGGAAGCCTGGAAGGAACGCATTGAACAGTACTTCCGGAAAGTGAAGGAAGGCTGAGGAGTGAATTGAGCGAATCGTGAGCGTACCCTGGCGAGGGACAGGGGTTCATTCCCGGGCGGGGGCGAACGGCGCGGGGAACTGCGCCGGCGACGACGAGCCGCCTCGCCCCAACGGCCGGACTCCTCCCTGAGGGAACCACAACCATGGAATAAGACTGGTGACGACAAACACCACGATTCAATGTTGGATGTATGGATGTACCTATCCAAACAGCGGTCCAGCTCGAATGAGTTGAGAGGCGGCGGCTTGGCTGCGCCCCCCGGACTTGAGTTCAGTGCCGGCTCCGGACCCTGTGACACACAAACAAACACACACATTCGTTACATACTTCGTTGTATGTTTAACTTTTGACAATGTCTATCTTGATGTTTGAATTTTCAAGTCAAGTAAATAAAAAAAAATTAACAAAAACAGAGGTGTCGTGAACACCTCTGTTTTCGCAGCTCCTGGAACACTATATACCAGTAGTCACAGGTTCGAATCCCGCTCGGGTCGTTAAATGTGACATTCTATATTGTCATTTAGTATCGTAGTCAGTATAGCTGTTTGTGATACATTGCTCTCTAATACAACAATATAATGAATGTTTTTAAAACTAGATAAAGTCGTAATTATAATCAAGCTGGCGGCCAACGAGCACGATCTAAAATATACCACACAATATTATAATTGAAGGGGGATTATTCAAACATCATCCTTTTGTGTTTTATGTGCGTGTTACTTTCCTTCGGTTGTGTAGCACCAAAACTGCTCGTGATTAATTTGACCATGATGGTAAGCGCCATGTAATCCCATACGATGACGTCTTAAAGCACACAAGACATCCGTATACCGTCCTACTGACAGTTCAGGTCTGCTTCCATTCATTATTTGTTTTTTTTTCTATTAATTACATTGTCTACTTGCAATTTATAATAAACAGCTTTTCACTTAACACATTTGAAGTCGTTTACGATGCGTTCATCCAAGCTGCAAGTTAATTTTCTGTTGTCTGTTTGTTGCGGCTCAGTTTATGAACGACTGAATAGATTTTATGAGAAATTCATTTTCCTGCTGGTTACATCCTAATGAGAAACTTGGGCTTTTCAACCGACTTCAAGAGAAGAAAGTATTGATTTCGAATGTGTTTGTACTTTAAAGCTCCTTGAATTCAAAGCTGAATATTAAATTACTATTTTTGAATCGAAATGTCATTCTCGTGAGATATTTTCGTTATTACTAAGTGAGGATCTGATGAAGTGCTTGCTGAGAAACAGAATGACACTATATAAGTATGAAGACGGTCATCTGAAGTGGTTTAAAATGCGAGCAAAACAGCAGGCAACCAGTATGTCATTTACAGAGCGTACGTATATATATAGTGAGATGTCGTCTACAAAGGAGAGGCTCCAGCGTGTTGTAACACAAACACCTGTGGCCGTAGCGACGTGTAAAGTAACATGTAGAGAGCAGTCGCCGCGCTATGACTTGTAAACAAGGACCAGAGGTGAGGTTCTTCAAATAATATTTATAATATTTATTTAGTAACGGTCTACGTTCAGACGAGCCGCCACCGACATGTATGTGACAATCTCTTTATATACTCTGGCGGCAGGTAATGAACTGATCTTTTAATGAACCGGCATCTTACACTGGTGTCGTCCGTCTCCTATCGTCTCAGAGCGCGTCTCCTGCCATCCGATCCTCCTCAGCGAGCTGGCTCTGCTCCAACTTCTGTTCTATTTTTCTCATTGACCTCATCAATAAGTTAATTTAAGTTTCCATACTCTATCCTTCTCAATTCGTGTAATATTTGCGCCGATATGTATGTATAGGTCGTGACCTGATGTAGTGTTATGAGGTCAGAGGGCAGCGTTGTTCTGTAAACAGTCTCCGCCCTCCCTCCTCTCAACTATTGTTTAATATTTTCATAAGGCGACACGTTTCATTAGAGATGACGTCATCTGATAACATCTCTCACCGTACGTACACACGGATGACGGACTTATGTAAGGCGTATGAGATTCAATCAGTCCAAACATTTACTTTATTATAATTCCCGCCCGCTACTGTCGTGTGACAAACACGTGTCCAGGACTCCGCCAAACACTTACCACTCTATGTCCGTCTAATAGTTTTGACATATATTAACAGGCAAGAAGTACATTTTCATATAAAATCATCACTACACTAAGATGTATGTAAATTAAAGATGCGCCGAATAAGCACATTCAAAAGAATTATTCTGTTACCTTTGACCTCGGCGTGGCGTTGTAACGGGGTGTAATAATAAGTTTTATAATATGTTCTAACGTCTTCATTATGTACATAATTCTGATACCATTAAAAATGAAAGTCTTGAAAATCTATCAGAGCTTCAATAGCAAATTAGGAACGATGTACTGAAGCTATTGAAGAAATAAGGAAACTCGCCAGTTCCGGTTTTCAACGTTAACTACTGCATCATATAAAAATACTTCCTAAACATTTAAGTAAGCCGAACGCTGAGCAAGTGCTCCTAATGTTCACGAAATAAAAAATATATATTCAAGAACACGACCACCCCGCCAAACGCATTGTTACATACCAGGTGCATACCGACCCGTCAACTTCTTACAGAAAGATATACACATTATTTGGAAGAACATTTTGAGAGGATATACCACAGGGCGCTAGAGAGAAGGATTGACGTACGGATGGTGAGGATGAGTGAAACAACCGTAAGCACCTGTGACACTAGTGATGATGATAGTGATACCCAGTTAGTGTTTCGGGCTCCTTCAAGCCGCCGGTCCTGTCCGAGGAGTGTGTTATGAATACATTACCATGAAAACCTACAGGACCGACATCGAAGGACTCGCTTTTTAGATTCATGAAAGATCTGACACAAAGGAAACTATAGAGATCTGATTGTCATTGTCAGGATTGTATAATTCTTCTCAACTTCCTCTACGTATTTCGAAAGAATTTTTGCAGAAGAAGAAAATATCGAAAAATAATACATCGTCACCTCCCACAGCCCGCCGCACTCCTGATGTGTTTCATCCGAATTGATCACTTTTACATTTGAAATATTAAGTATATAAAAATGTGTTGATTATTAAAATAAAGCCTTGCTTCGCGTTCAAACAAAAAACTGAAATGATCTTGATCTTTATACAAACACAGTATGCTTACTTCTGGTGTTTAGTGTTTGTTTCATCACTACACGTTCCGTGTCACGGCGCACAGACAACATATTTCATTATAAAGACCTATACTATTTATATATTCGGTTATGATTATTAGATAAACTAGACGAATTGTCGGCCGAATCTGAGCATAGAAATGTGCCCCAGACGTACCGGGTGACAAAGGTTCAGTCAAGGAGTCGGCGTACTTCTCGTGTTAATTATATCACTTCATATTGCCACTTTGTCGTTCTTATATATCCGCTTACGGCATAATATATTGTTAGTACGAGCCGCATGAGACACGGGAAACGCTGCGTATGGAGTGTGAGGCGCAGACGTGTGCTAAGCGTTCAGTTTCAAACATGTCTATGTCCCTCCATGTTGGTGACAGAGCGCGTTGAACTCTCGTCTCTGCATATGTTTATACAGAGAAAACAAAACTAAATTGTGTCATAGTCACAAGATCCACATAATCAGTACTGATGTATAAAGCAACTAATATCCGATAGAGCTATTTGAAGCAGCGTCTTTGATTTATAAAGTTCAAAAGATGTCTTGAAGCCCGGCTCATCAGCGTCGGTTCTGAACAAGAGCGACGCTGTTACTATTGGTCTCATAAGAATTAGAAAAAAGACGAATTTCCGACTTAAACTCAAATAATTGAATGTGAAGTCATTGATTATGAATGATGTTTATACATGTAAGCCCGAGCCGCAGCTGGAGTCAGTCATTCTTACAATATATCGTATATTCTGTTAAAAGTATACTGCAATCTATTAAATGAGCATACAGTATGCTTGTTACAGGTTCACACGGCGGACGGACGGACACACGACACACGGAATGTTAACAGTTTCCATTTCAGGAAACGGAAAATGCTTCATGCTCAGACCTTCTCCTTGTGAGGAGACGCCTTTGCTCAGTGGGCTGTGATAGGCTCATGATGACATCATGTCTATACAGTGATTAGACAAATACCAAATATGAAGTCGATAAAACTCACTGGGACTTGCATTTGCTACACATTATATATTTCATATGTTAGTATATAATGTCAGTAATTAAAATATTTTTATGTAGCTATATTAATTATGTAGTGAATAAGATTTTTTACGTCTCAGTTACGATTTTACAGCCACCTTTGACCTGTGCGTGGACGTTAGACGTAATATTCGTTATATTTAAAGTATGTGTTGTGTACGTGTGTTTGTGTTTGTGTTTGTGTGTTCGGTCACGTCCTGTGTGTGTCTGCACGTGTCGCCTGGTGGTCTGTACGCGGAAGCGCTACGTTCGAGTTGTTTTGGCGAGGTTGTATTTATAATGCGAGTGACGGCGTAAGGAGGTAAAGACACGTCCAGGGACGGACGGGACGGCCGTATGTGATGTTTCTAAACTGTTTATATTTTTACAAACATTATGTGAGTACATAGTGCCAGTTAATGAGTAATGTTTAGTTTCCGAGTTAGTCACACGCCCGTTACACAGACCGACATGTAACAACAAGCTGATCATTACTCATAACGTGACGATGGTACTATTGTATTCAACACTCACACCCAGCGGGCGAGACGTGTTACACAACATTATAGAGGAGGGTTATGTTTACTGTTTCATTGATCGAGAGAGAGCTAGTGCTGGATTGACTCAAACTAAAAATACCATTAGCAAATGTAGATTATACTTAGACACTATATGAATGCAAGCGAGCGCCTGTCCGCCGCAGTCCAAGGTCCTACGAGCACTCACCAGCTGTTACATGTCATACATCGTTCAGGTTCAGTTCCTTCAACCCGCGTGTGCCGAGTCACCGGTCCATGGCCTGTCTCCTCACCTGCCTGACGGCGTACAACATCCCTGCTGCTCGATGTGAGGTGGCGCGCGTGTGCGCGTGTGTGTGTGTGTGTGTCGTCTGCGTGCGGGCGGCTCACAGCTGGGGGCTGTCAGCGATCAGCGGTCAGCGAGCGAAGGAGAGCGGAGCGGTGGCCGGGAGCACTAGGAACGTTCATCATCACGTCATCTCTTCGGTATCCATACTATGCGAGGTCACTGTGCCCGCCCGTCCGACTCGTGAGGTGCGGGGAGCTGGGTGCGGGGTGTATATGAGCGGGGCGGCGTGCGGGTGTGTGTGTGTGTGTGTGTGTGTGTGTGTGTGTCTGTCTGTAGCCCGTAGCCTGTACATATCTCCGTCCAATGAAGCCGGATGGTTCCTTCCGAGCCTGTCCGCTGTAAAGCGACCTCCCGCCCTCTGTACAGCGGACACGCCTACCCGCTCTTGAGAGACGCCCTCCCTCAGCGGCTCACGTATTATAACGACTCTACAGAACGTAATATCGATTCACTCCATGTATACATACTCTATTAGCCCACAATACATAGTAGTTATATATTAGGACATCGCGGCGTTTTTATGAACAAAAATCTAATTAATACATGTTCATACTTTAATAGTTTAATATGTATTTAAACCCGTTCGTGAATCTTATTCAAATTAAAATGAATCTTTAATGACTTTTTTCAACATTTTAAAGATGATTTTATTTTTATT
>DVQP01004012.1:0-10093 GCA_018231745.1 Danaus eresimus
GTATGATAATATACATATACAATATAATAAATATAAAATACGTTGACATTCGAATAATATTAGTCACAAAATATCCGGGTTACTTACAATTATTCATATAAAACTGATCACATTGCAGCACAATTCTATAAGATGAAATGGGCTAAAAGTACTAATGAAATTAGTTTTTTTTAATTTGTGTATCAATATTGAACCTGGTTTTTGCTGCTAAAGATATTGCAACGCCTTGACTTACACAAGATCTTACCTAAACCTTTCCCTGGAGTCATAATCACCCATTCAGCCGACGAAGACAAGAGACCGTGCTGTAATAACACCACCGGTCTGTCTCCCCGTCTGACATTGATTTTGCCGTAGGGTATTCTATGTACCTCCAAAATATAATTGTCTTCGGTATATACTCTATGTATTTCGCAGGGATACCCATACTTTCGGACGATTGTGAACTATGGTAAATAAGAAAACGAAAACATTATGCCCTATAATAATAATTAGTACAGCCTAACGTTTTGTACCGACTTTCTTTTAAATTTTTATATTAGCTATTTTATTTTGTAATAGAGACTTTCATACTATATAATTAAAGTTTTCATAAATAATACATACAGTATCCAATAAAGCGTCCTCAGCCAGTGATGTCTCTTCTATACTATTCATTAAAATTTCATTCCCACTATATGTCGTGGTCTCGTCACAAGCGCACATATGTAACAATTCAATAATAAAAAGGATTTTAAATAATGAAAACAACATTTCGATTGAGAACAAGATATATCTTATATTATTAGTATACTACTATCTACTGGACTGCTACTTAATTGTTTTGAAAATAAATAAGCATCACCTATTAGTTGATAATAATTTATAGTGAAACAGATATATCACTTTAAAAGATTAATCGTAGGACTGTTTGTTCATGTCTTTATTATAAACGTATCCATGAAGCACAATTAACAATATGTTGTCGAAGTCGTTGTTTAGATTTCTTTAAAACTTTAATTTTTACAATATATTATCAGATTAGCCAAAGAATGCTAAGTAAGAGACAATCAAAATCAAAAATAAAGGAAGGTCATTACAGAATGAAACTAGTTCTTTATTAATCTTATTGTGTAATCTGGAGATTATTGTCCGATACTTGTGTGCTATCAACAAAATATATAGGTCGAACTGACTAACTAATACCAATACTTATCCATTATTTCATGTTAAAATTTTAATTAAATCCCTAGCGAAGGTTGAATATGTAATCAACCATCAGCTGACTTTTCATTAATATTGATAAGTGCTTTAAATATTAAGTGTTGTATAAAAAAATAACTCTCACACAAACTCTTTGTAAAAAAAAGTAATTGCTGAAAATGAAACAACTGATTTACAATCTCTGGCATTTAAATTTAAACATAGTAATATTCGTTTCATATATTTTGATCGCAATATATACTTAAACCGTTTTCTTATCCTTATCATAATGTATTGGGAGAAAATTTTCCATTCCCGAGAAATCAATTTTAATCTATCAAATATTAACATAGAACTTCTGGTGAATATGAACTATTGAATAATATGTATTAACTATGAACTATTGAATAATAGAGACTTTCCGTAACAGAATGGTTAAAATAAAGTGCCGTTAAATCTGGTTTTGTCATTTAAGGATAGAAAGGAAAAAAGAATTTGTTTTGCATCTTAAGAACAATACTTACGTTCGACTAATATGTACATACAATTATCATTCGTATGGTACTTTTCAATTGAATATTTGTTTCTGAGTGACTGTAGTTTTTGAGTAACTGAAAGTGACTGAGGGTTCAAAAACATTGCCAACGGAGAGTTTAGTTTAGTGGATTACACGTTTTGAAGTTACTTAAAACATATAATCTAGTAATTTGTTACCTTAGATATTTTATAAGATATTTCTCAATAGTTACACACAATACTTCCAAAGTGTTCAATAACAGTCAAATAAAGACAAGGGTAAAGAAAAAAAAATTAATAACATATTAAAAATATATTAGAAACAGTCAGTTGTTACCAACTGTTTAATTTTGAAATTTAAATAGGAGAAATTATAATACATGCCGGTATTATTTTACGATGCTAAAGGCTATGACAATAACATGACAAAAAATATTCCATCTCTGTATGACTGTGGTATTTTCTGTTTTGTTAGATCTGTGAGCTTGCAAACAAAATTACTCTTAAAAACTAACACATCAAATTATGTTTTCAGGTATATGTAGGTACATAAATATAAGTTTTATCGCAATCTTTAAATTAAGTACTTTTCGTGAAGGTTAGTTCTGTATAAAAATGCCTAATAATTCAATATAATTCCTACATTTAATGTTGGATTAAATAAATGCAACATTTTAGCCATTTCTAAGTTAACACTTACAATCGGATCGTTTCCAGTTTTGCATTCATAGATCTAAATTGAAATGATCTGATATTTTAAAGTGTTAGAGCCTAATTGTGGACAGTTACTACAGGTCGAACACGGGCTGGCTCGATCGGGAAGTACCACAGTCTCACTGGAGATCGGCGTGAATTAGCCTTTAATTGCTATGTTTCTTCCGATGAATGAGGGAACCGTTTGCCCTTTTCCCACTCTATCCTCTCCTTTTTCACCAATCAAAGTCAACAACGCGTCCTCAACATCCCTTATGTCGCAGATGTCCATGGGCTATGGCGACATTCTGCGAAGTAGGCCGCCTGCAAGTTTGTCACCTTTGCTATAAAAGAAAATAGTCATGTACGCAGATTTATAAATCAAAAGCTGAAACTTACTGAAGTGAAAAATAACATATCCAAGACAATTTACGTTTAAGACTGTGAAATAGAATATCTCGTCTCAAATTAATTACGAATCTTTCTATTTTCAGTGTCATTTCAAATCCATTAAATGATTGTATTAAACAAAGTTCATAAAGAACGTTAATAGAAAAAAATTTGAACTTTGTAATATTATTATACTTGAAATAAGGATACGGCAAATAGAGATATAATATATTTTAAAGTATCTTTATAATATCATGTATAAAGTAATAAGTTTTTGGGATAAACCCAAAAGTTTAAAATATTAATGTAGGTAAGTAACTATGAATCATACATTTATCTTGTTTTGGTAGTAATGAGATAAAAAACAAAACAACAAAATAATTTTCCTTTTAAAAGAATTCAAGGATGATTTGTGTCTTGTACTTAAAATCTCAATAAAAATATATATGTAGGTATTTAAAAAAATATCCTTAGTACACAAGGTTCCCCTGCAGATGTCGCATAAATAAAATATCTTTTCTAATATGGTTTTCATTCGGGTAAAAACACGTAAAGATATTCTGCCAGGGTAGTGTAGAATAGAGAAGACACGATCCGGGAATAACTATTGAATGAATAAAACATCTTGATAATCTATATAGTCATACATATTTGAAAGTTGTCAAAGAGTAAAAATGTGACGTAGAACACCTAGAGACAGGCTATGGTTATATGAATGTTGCGGAATACACTCTGTTTATTACTAAATAATATGATAAATAAGTTTATTTTAATTGGTTTAAATAAAAAAAAATGCAAAATAATCATACACTTGTTGTAAAAATTGTATCAAGTACACATTATTTGAAAAAGGGATGCCATATTCCATTTATTTATTTTCATAATAGTTTATTTACTAATATTCTTTTTAAATTGCATACGTTTTCTCTTTATAACATTAAATGTTGATAATATTTTTCAACGCAAGCATTAACACAATATATTCGCTTAAAGGCCTTAATTTGATATTTGATTTTGTATTAACTTGTAAGTCAAAACGCTAGTGGTAACACCAAAGTTGTTGTCTCTCTTGTCTTTCATCGGACTCCTTCAATGTTTAAGCATTTTTATTATTTGTTTGTATTTATCTTTCTTTATAAACAAACTTGCTGTATGAAGACTTACAATGGCAAACCAAGAAATCAGTTTAAAGTGGAATGGCTATCAAAATAATATTCTATGTAATGTAAAAGAATTATTTAAAGATGAAAATTTATCCGACGTCACACTTGTTTCGGAGGGACAAAGTTTTAAAGCTCATAAAATTATCTTGTCGGCAAATAGTTCTGTATTCAGAACTATCTTTCAGGTAATAAGAAAATCCTATGTTTTTATCATTTAAACAAAGTCATAACCTTTAAAGGGCAACGAATTTTGATATAACGCCCACACGCTTTTCAACAGCAAAACCCCCAGAAAGATCCAATTATAGTACTCCATGACATCAACACGGATTCTTTGAAAACTTTGTTGAAGTTTATGTACAATGGAGAGGTTAATGTAACAGAGGAGTTTCTACCAGTTCTTCTCAAGACGGCTGAGAGTTTGAGAATATGTGGTTTGTCTGCTGGTAATGATGCTACTAGAGACGATGAGGTAATATCTAATTCATCTTTGTTTATTTAATTTTAGGTAATTATGCAGTAATTTAGTATATTTAAGTAAATTTATTTCTGTTACAACTTACAGAAAACTGCAACATCAACACAGTCTTTGCCAAAAAAACGCAAGAAAAGTGAGTTGGATGATAGCAATAATAAAAGTAAGAAGGCAGCTCCCAGTACTCCCAAACCAGATTCAGTTGTTGCAGTACCCACATGTGACCTTTTGAAAACCCCTGTGAGTAATATATTTTATATAACAAACATTAATTTTTATCATAAATATTTTGGGTTTTCTGTGAACATGTGATTATGGTTTTTAGCAAATAATGCCAAAAGTTGAACCTGTGGATTCACCATTAACTGATTATTCTGGAGAAAATACCACTGATACCGATATAGCTGTTCTTGAAGATACATTGGAAAAGAAATATTCTATAAGCCCAGAAAATCCTACAAGCAAATCTGTGTGTACTAAAGGTATAAGTGATTCTAATGTGAAGAAATGGATTAACGAAGTCAGCAGCACACAGCCTTGTTTGAATGTTGAGAAAAATGTTGATCAAGAAGATGAAAAAGAACTTGAAATTGATAAAGAAGTTGAAACTGTGCTTCAAAGTGGAACAATTGTAGAGTCGTTGAGCATAACAACTGAGAATTTGAATTTTGTTTCCAGTGAGGCTCATAGTATGAAAGGTATAGGATGTCTCTTTTAATTATATTCATTTATTCCTTATGCCTTGATATTTATGGCAATTTCTATAAAATACAATCAATTATGTACAATTTCCAATATTATAAACAGTATCCAAACTAACAACAATTAGTAATGTTAATATATTCTTTCATTTTATTATATCTTACATTACTTTCAGACCATTAGTAAGAGTAATAGTATATTAACTTCATATTCTATGTAGCCATAAACATTTACAGATAAAACAAGTACCTGTTATGCTAACCCGTCCTTTCCATGCCCGTTTTGTCCGCGTGTTTATAATTCTTGGGGTTACCGCAGACGACATGTCAAATCCAGACATATGACCAATAGGTATACTATTTAAATATGCTAAGTAAATTGTATGATACACATTTTCTACCAAATAGTAAAGGTATATTGGCTATGTAAATTAGTTTCCCTTGTTACTCAGGCTTTTAAAAAAATTTCATTATATGGATGACAATCACATAAAGCCATCAATGTTTTCAAGTACCAAAAAGTTTTTATAGTATGCAAGTTATGTATTAAATGATTTTACAATAAAAATATAAGACCTGTATCTCAAAGAAGTTTTTAAGAGAAGTCAGCATATTAATTATGCCGTAAATTTTATTTTTCATATAATTACTATTTAACATGTAATATTTTGAAAAGTGTTCATTTAACCATTCTTCCATTGTATTACTAACATATGGTGTCTCATAAAATTTACCATTCCAGATTATCCTGTAAGTGGTGTGTATCTATTTTGCCATCAACCGGTGCTTGGTATTCACATGCTACAAGATCCCACGGTGTTCCTCATGAGGAAGCTAGAAATTCACTGGTTGTAATGGTCGAGGCGCATGCTGTACTAACTTTGAATGAACCTAGTGTGGCACAGTTACTGGGCCAAGTTGGTATTGATAGTGGTGAAAAGTCAAACTAGGTAGGTTGAAAGTATGAATGCAATAACGGTTTTCATGATTATGTAATTAGGGCTGTAGGATTGAAACCAGAATCTACTACTATACTTATGATGAGAAACCTAATGACCTTACCAATATTATTATGAACATATATGGATTACATTGTGGTTGAAAATATATTTCTTGTCACATATTTATTATAGAACATAAATTGATGTTGTTTTTAAAAGACATTTAATGACTTTCACATTGGGAGATATGAATAAGGCATCTGAATAAATGTCCAATTGATGTTCTTTATTATTTGGCATACAAGCTGGAAATTACCATTTTGATATATTATTTCTTTTAATTCTTAACGCATTTTCTTTTCTTATAACTTTTATCAATTTATGATTTGCTTCACTGATAGCTTCTTTTAAATCCACTGACAAAGAAATTTACTACAGTTTTAACAAAGTCACTAGTTTATTTAAGGTAATATTTTTAATTTTATAACATATATGACTTATTATCTGTTTCATATTTTCTTTCGTTTCTTATAATTGTCGGTAGCCCTAGAGGAAATACTCATTTCTTCAAGTATGACAAAGACATTCATATATTCATTGTCCATTAAAATTTGATAGTTCAGAAACCGAAGGGACGAAAATTTTATAATCGTATATCTAAGTACAATTTGAATATGCAACCATTTTAAATGTATGGGGATATAAAGAAAAGTGTAATTCTTTACAAATTCCATTAATATGTTATGGAAGATATATGATCAAAATGAATTACCTATTAAACATCTGTGAAATGTATCTACATGTTTCTTACTGATTACTAACAAATGTCTGATTAATTAATATTTAAATTTGTGGCATTATGATATTAAGTGATATACTAATAATTTTTTTTAATACCCCTAAGTCTAAGTAGTTTAAGTAACTATTATATATACGAATGATGATCTCATCTCAACAAGTCAAAAGTTTAGTCGAGTAAGATGCATGTTGTATGCCAAATTAACATTTTTACAAGTAATTTTTTTTTTAGCTGCCATAATAGTGTACATTCGTTCTTTGTAAACATTTACTAGTCTCGTCGTTATAACTAATTTTCTGTTACTACATGACATGTCAATATGTCTAGGATAAAAAAAAAATGCTTCTGAGTGACTCAACAGAATATTTGAACTTAATGACTTCTGAATATTGACTGAAATAATGTAGCATAGGAATATAAGCAATTGTTTGTATGAAAGTATATTTTTATACTGCACTTTGAATAAACTAGATGTAAGTCAATTAATACTATACGGCAATAATTTTACAATGTGATTTGTAGAGGTTAAAAAATGGTATTTTCGTAAAAGTTTAGGAAGAGTATATTGAAAATAAAAAATGAAGAAAAATTCATAAGTGTACAATTGTATTTTCTAATATTGAAACGATACTAATTTTTATATATTTCAATTTTTGTTTAAAATTTAAAACAGATTATAAAAAATATACAGTCCATAAATATATAGTCAGGTCATATGTTTTAAGGTATTGATAAATATTTCTTATGAGAGACATATCTGCATAAAATGAGAGCTTCAATTTATAATAGTTTTTGGTGTATACCTAGAAGCTGTTACAGTAACCGAATTATGTACATTTGGAGCACATTATATTTAAAAGCAATGTGAAAAGGGTTTTAATAGTACTTAGGATTAACAAAAATATTTGGATATTTTATAAGAGCTGTACAACTTATCTATATTATTATTTTAATTCAAGAGTTGTTTGAAATATTAAATGAAACACATACACACACTGTTAATTTTATTACTCGATGTGATAAAGCATATGTGTAGTAACTCATTTGCCATTTTATACTATGTTTACGTTCAGAAATGCAGGTTTCAGTGGACCATAGTGAAACATCCTTACAACCTAGTATATAGTTCTTCACCTATTCTTCTATAAATAATTAAGTTACCAAAGCAATTTCGAATAATCTGTAATCTTAGGTATGATATATATTTTTATATATGATATAATTAATTATAAGTGAATATTTTGTGAAGTAATTTTTTGACACTGTTTGATACTCGCTATAAGATTTGGAAAATTTGTATTTAATATAACTAAAATATTGACGGAATAAAACTATAACAAATACTATGTACTAAACCACACGTAATACATGGCTTTAATATATCAGATGATTAATTGAATGATGACGTAATTTATAGATTATGTATGTAGACTTATGTCGAAAGGAGATTAAATATATTTTTTATAAAGCCAATCATACTTTTACTTATAAATCTGCCACAGCTCCCTCTACAGTGATACCTGGAGCTATTTCAATAGTTTCAGTTTCATCTTTATTGTCTCTGTAATTCATATTTTGTCTAGGCCCACCCTTCCTAAAACTATTGCTGTCGAATTCCTGCGTGTATCCTCTGTCAAATTCGTACTTAGGAGGGCCTCTGCTTGAGGCAATAGAATGGGTTGGGGACATTACTACAGAGGAGGCTTCACTCGGTGAAAAAGTTTTTCTAGGCACGGGTGCCCCATAAGACGTGGTGACATAACGTGGAGTGGAAGAATGATCATGGTCTACACGAGCTTCTCCATGCCGTTTCATGGAAGCTCTATTCTTTGGTGTTTTCTTTAATAAAGCCTGAAAATTAAAAGGAGGTTCATCGTCTTCGTCTTCTCCCGTTTGTCTCGCTTTAGCTATTGCTTGTAGCTCACTGATGGGATCCGGCAGATCGCTTTTGTCTATGGAGATGTTACTTCTTGCGTAACTGGGTCTTCGACCTGCAGTGTTTTCAAGAATATCAGTATCGTCAACTCCACTTTGCCAAGGTGCAGGTGGTTGGTAAAAGCTCTGTGGTGTAGTAATTGTAGGTGGTTTTTTATAGATGACTGGTTTACTATAACTGACCCCTTTTGAATACACATCAGGTTCATCGGGTGGCAACATTGGTACAGGCTGAGTTGGGTCTCTGCAGAAGGGCATTGTAATGAGCGTTTGCGTGCTCGTCGATGCCTTGAAAGGATCCGTTTGAACCGAACTGCAAGGACGTTTGAAAGGTTCATCCCATTGTTCGCTGTCAGAATCATATGGACTTGCAAATGTATCCCTATAATAAGAAACCAATTGCTTTCATAAATTAGATATCGGTACTACCAATATCGAATTTTCTTTGGACCGATACAATTTAGAATCTAATTTAAATTTTGCTTCTCGAATATTTATTCATACTCACGTGCTCTTCACTTCGGGGTCACACATGTGAGAGGTATCATAAAATTGTATTTGGTCCATTCTGAATGGAAGTTTCCAGACAGTAGGTGGACCAGACCCTAAAAAACTCTTTTCTTTGGCATGTGGATCTACTCTATCAAGAGGAACCGAAGTGTTAGTGTTATTTGTTTCTTCTACAACAGCTTGATTATACATATGCACCTATAAAAAGAAAAGTGGTTACTAAACTAAAATTTTAAGTTTACAATAGCAAAGTGGAAAGTTATTACTAAAGTCAATCTAAATATGTACACGAAATAAATTATACATATTCTATTGCTTAATGCCTGTATCTTAGTATATGTAATCATATGTTCCTGTTGCAAAGTTGTGGCAATAAGTGTTCTGAGTTATGAAGGGAATGGTATAAAAGTGATCACATAACAATAATGCTGCTTCATAAACGAATGTGTTGCTGGAACTCCGTTATCCGAACAGCTGTCGTCCAAATTTATGTGTCTGTGGCAATATTTTGCATAACTTTCAATTTTATTTTACCTGTTGTGAAAAATGTACTAAGTCCTGATAACGAAGTGCTCTATACTGTAACAGAACTTGAAAAATAGATCTGCTCTTCCATTTCATAGCGAATCGTTTTAGAAATGCAGAAGTTTCATCATCAATTTGTTCAGAAGTTTTACTTACTAAGGGTCCGTAAGCCTTACGTACGACATATCCTCTATAAGCTGCAAGAAAAATTATTAAATATAAATATTTTTACAATAAATGCGATAATTCGGTTAAAATATATA
>DVQP01004013.1:0-10092 GCA_018231745.1 Danaus eresimus
GAAATATTTTAGTTTCATTTAAATGTCTCGCGAAAATCTAAGATCTCATTATTTTAATGTTGCCCAATAATAATCATTTTATATATCAGATTTTTACATAAATTCCATTCCTTCTAAATCTGGTTTTAAATTTCAATATCAACTACGTAATTAGCAGTGAGGAGATCCTATTAAAATTATATGTATTAAATGTTATTTTACGTTTTTGCTAAATACAAAGCGAGTCTGATGAGATGTCTTCTTATTTTTGTATGTATATATACATTAGTATGTTGTTGGGAAATCTTTTTTCTACTAGCTATCTAAAGACCCTAATACGATCATTTCTTTATTTTTTTTATGTTATACTAATCTTTTATTCGTTAATAAAGTCTTATATTAAGTTACGGTTCCCTTACAAAATGGAAAAACAATTTTTAAGAACCCAAGCGTCCCTGTAGCCTTATTAACTGTGGTATTAAGAGCTTATCAGTTAAAATGTTAATATAATGAAAAAGATCTGGACTTGAGGAAGAGGCTTTAATAACATTACACTGATGAAAAGATTATACGGACAGCAGCATTATATAATTAGCTGGAAGTTTTTCAATTCACGTCTTCAAATTAAATTTTTATAATATAATAATACATACATATTAATTAATTCTACATTTAGCATTTGATGCCTGAGTGTCAAAAAGTATCTAGTGGATAATCACATTAATTTTTAATCATAATTCATACGGGCTCAATCTCTTTATTTAAATATGTATTTGTTTATGTTTCCATAAAAACTTAATAGCATTATACAATATTTGTAAGAGAAACTGATTTATCCGTAAGAAGTTATAATGTGTACTTTCTTTCTAAGTTGTAGACAATAAATGATATCAGCATTTATAGTTTTAATTAGGTGTTACTATCGAAACTTCATTTCTATATACACGTTTTTATAAGAAACTATTAGAAACAATAAATTGATATGTAAATGATTTATTTTGCACATAAATATACTTAAATATTAATATATATTTCATAAAAAAAATTATTTAATATAAGAATATGGTCCCGTCTGAGTGGTTTTCAACTTTTATAGTTGGCGCTGGAGGATCCCTTTCCAATAATATTCTTCTTGTTTCTAACAATACAACGTTCAATAGAGAACATATAACTGCACCTATTAGGACCCTGGGGATAAATCCAATGTTAAGTTGTCTTGTCATATATTCATCATAAAATATTGGTGTATTAAATTAGAAAATAATGTAGACAAAATCATTACCATAAAATCTAAATATTATTATTTTAAACAAAGCTACTTACCAATATGAATAACCTAAACTGGCGTCAACAGTTAAAGGTCCTATGGCTACGTAAGAGAACGCTAGATGGCTCTTAATAGACGACGCTGCCCAGTAAATACCGAATGTCAACATAACTATCAAACCAACACATTCTGCAGCCACGTTTGTCCAGACACAGCCTGAAATTATTTTCACATATATTTATATTACCCCAATGTATAATAATAAGTATAAATAACATTTTATGGTTAAACACAACTTAATCCTTATTTGTTCAATGTATAAAATACAAGTTTCATTAAGTATAAACTATAACTCGATTAACTTTTGTTTGTACTAAGAATAAACATTTTACTTACCTGGTAAGGAAAATATAGGTTCTGTGGGATTTTTCAAAGCATTAAGCAAAGCTAACGCAGCAGCGGTAGCAGCTAGCACTAGTTGGATAAAGAGGAAAAGAAGCACACTAACGTAGACACCAAATGGTAAAACCGGAGGATCAGGTACTGTAAAGATTAAAAAATGTAATAAAACATATTTTCCTATTAATACCCGTATTTTATTATTTCTGACTACATACTCCAGACATTTCGGTTATTTCGCAGCAAACGTGATCACGTGCAGGCGAGATGTGATGACACACATCACATGTGATGACGAAACGTCGGGAGTATGTCGGGAGTACGTATGTTAAATATAAATTACGAAAATATTAGTTTCATTTAAATGATTATAGCCAAAGTCTTAGATCTCATTACGATTTAAAATTATTGGATTAACAATAATAGTTCTTATACAAGCAACAAAAACTTTGGAAAGTCTTTTTTTAACAATAATCAGCTACACCATTTATATTTTTTTACTATTTTTTGTACAAATATTCGATGCTTCGCCACAATATCAATTTTTTCGATATTAGTCTTGCACAATGCGGTCTAACACTGTCATGTTACACAAAGCTTCTTCTCTGTTAAAAAAGCTGAATTTTTTCAATAAAATATTGTTTTACCCGATGCAATGGGTAAAATAACAATCTGAACAAACTATTTATTCTAGCTTAGTACTTCAAAATGATAAAATTACAGTAAGCTATTTCAACAAACGGTGATACATTTGAACAGAGCCGTTGACAGTTGTGTTTGAAATGGGACCCAAAAACATATATTGGTAATATTTTATCTTTTATATAAATGTTCTTGCATTATTTACTGAGATTTTTTAAGAGCTCTTATCGCATATAAACTTCTGCTTCTGCTCTTAGATGCTCTTAATCTCCCTGATAGATAAGAATCTGAGTGATCAAAATTATTCGATTTTTAGTAATACGAAATTTTTGTGCCATTGACCTAAAATTATACGTTTTTGTTGCAATTATAACAAAAAATATATATGTTTTACTAGTATTTCTTGGACTGTTTTTTTATGATTTCAAAAATAAGTTTTATTTGTTATTTTTAACTATAAAGATAACTAGATAGATAGATCTAACCTTTGACCTAACATCGAAGTAGTACAATTATTCGCCAAATAACACTTATATATTGACATAAACAGAAATTATATTACTTTTGCGTCTTTATGCGAAAACATCTGTATCAATATAGAAATCTAAAAAATTATTTAGAATGCCAAACTTATTATTATTTCTAAAATTTATTTATAAATTTAAAAGCATATTTTGTATCAAATGATAAAATGACTGCACACTGCACAGTCATTTAGTATAATGTCGTAAAAGTATTGATATTGGATGTTTATGACACAAGTTATAACTTACACGGATCTGTTGTGTTAACAATCGTCACTGCACTACAACCGTCGTTCGGTCTGTAGCCTTGAGCCAAAGCCTTCACCTGTATGAGAAATTTAATCAAATTTTTTAAACATTCTATTATTTCTAATGTAACAAACCGTTTCAGGCTTGATTTTCGTTTTTTTGCCAATTTGTTACTCTATAAATAGCGAGTGTAAACATTTAGTTGTACCTATCGACTGCGCACACTAAGTAAAAGTCATTTGATACAATATTACGGCTTGTAGGGTTATAAATGAAAATTGATAAACATTTAAAACTTTACAACATAATAAAGATATCATTAGCTGGTTTCATAGAAATTCAGAGTGTGGGTAAACAATAGATATTGTAAAAAAAACGGTAGTGATATATAAATATAGTACGTGATGTAACATGACAGCTACAGGGTTATCCGGAACAAAATACAGCCTATATATTAATCTAACATTTTATATATATATATTACTGTGAAGTTTCATTCAAATACACTCAGTAGTTTTCGAGTTGAACAGCAACAAACATACATACATCCCCAAAAGCTTCACATTTTTAATATTGGTATTATAAATTGTTAATCACCTCTTCTTTTCTCGCTTCGGCTACAGTCTTACAGCTGACAGCGCACGCGTTTTCAGAAGGCACACATGTCACTACACAGAAAATGCGTAACTTTAACAATACATATAATCTAGCTTCAGTATATTAATATATTATATATTAATATAATTTAACCATATCTGAATTAATATAAAATATTCATCGATATATACATAAATATTCATATTATTTTAAGCTAGTAAGCTCTAATGCTGTTTACATTGTACGACAAATCTATGCATATAACTATCACGTATAATGTATTTGCAAAGGGAACTTAAAAACTGTTCGTCTTTATTAATACAGAGGAAACTTGTTATAAATTAATTTTAAAAGACCAACAATTCAACAAAGTACCAGTAGATAATAGAATTTTTAAAACAAATAAAGCTATATTTTTTTCCATAACTTTTCCAAAACTATTATTCTAGTTACAGTTACTTAATATTAAATATCTAGTTCAATTATTATAATGACTAGTTGCTCGCTGTGATGAATGCTGTAACAAAAATAAGAGGAGCTGTGTTGACTAAAGGGTGAGGTGTGGAGCAGTGTGATGTATCGAGGAGGGGAGAGTTATGGCGAGGAGAGGAGAGGAGAAGAGAGGAGAGATTATTTAAAGAGCATTTCTCGATGTAATTATTTATTATTTTTTGAAAATTAGAAATAAACAAGTGGTTTACCAAGAAGTTGTATTTCTTTAATTATTTTCTTTAAAAAGTCAGTTGTGTTATTAAATTAAAGTAATAATATACTTACTATAAAGCGCACTAAAAGATGGCGTCGTTAAGAGAAATAGTCCAAATTCCCCGGAAAAGAGACCATAGGTCACTGTACTATCCCTATAATTATCTGTGTACATAGTCGATACTATCTGAAACAAATGATTATTTTGAATTGTAAGTTGAAGTTAGATCTTAAGGACAAAATTATGAGGTACGCTGAAATATAAGACTTTTGCTACTATTCATTTAAATGAAACTAATATTTTCAATAATATTATAAGAAAATAATCGTCTCATTCATAAGGTATGAATTTTTTAGATTACAGTCGTGGAGGCCTGGAGGTTAAAACCCCGCCTCTCATGTAATAGGGCGCGGGTTCGAAACCTGGCAAGTACCAATGTGATTTTTCATAGAAGTATGTACTTTCTAAGAGTATTTAGACAACACTGACAAACGGTGAAGGAAAACATCGTGAGGAAACCTGGACTTATTAACAAATTATAAATTTGAAGTCACCAACCCGTCTTGAGCTAGCGTGGTGATTAATGCTAAAACCTTCTCTATGTGAGAAAAGGCCTTTGCTCAGCAGTGGGCACCGATAGGCTGCTGATGATAAGGTAGGAAACTTTTAGGATCTCTGCCCGTTAACAGAGTTATTTTTTTAAGAAAAGAGATTTAAGTATCAACTTAAATAATTTTAAATTGATTTAAATTACCAAAACCCGATAGTGACGGTTAAATAACGACATTAACGAAATTATAACAAGAAGATTATGTTTATAATCTTGTTGTTATAATTTTCAAAAACTATTAGTATTTTCGATTCAATATCAATGTTGCTAAGTAAACACCATTAATTATTATAAACTCAAGAGAGACATTCAAGCTCTTAGCATTCAATGGATTCACCGTGCGGGTACCGGCTTCATCGCATTGTAGGGAGAAGAGCTTCCGCAGTGCCTGGGACTTGCAACCCAGGTGTAGGTTTAAAGGGCCTCTATTCAAAGCGCGTTAAACGCTAACCTCCAGCGTCCAAGCTCCTCTCTCTACCTAACCAAAGTTGAAAAAAACCTACTAGGACTGCCTTCGAAGTACGTTCCAAGAATGGATTAAGATTAGTTCTTGACAGGCCCAAGTTTTTAGTTGGTAGAATATTAAAATATTGATCACGACATTTTATATATTAATTCGTCTGACCTTATACAGCATGTTTACACAAAATATTTATATGTCTATTAATTTTGATAATTTAAACATTATTTATCATCGATAAGATAATCTATAAAAAAAAAAAACGAAATAAATAATCTAAGTGCATGTAAGTTCACTAAATATAACATAAACCTTACTAAGTGTTAAGAATTATTAAAAAAAATACAATTTGAATTTAATATTATACAACTTTAGTGGATGTAAAACTTTCTTATTAATGAGATAATCTTAAACATCTACGTCTTAACAAAACATACTTATATTGTACATTTACAAAATATAACCTAAAAAATGTTACATGTTACAACAGTTAAAAAAACTGTTGAAAACAAAAACAAGGAAGATCCTGAAATTTTTCGTAAAATCTTTTCCATGTCTCAATTTAATATAAATAAGATACACGCTTTATAAAAATAACGAAATCAGACATTTAGGATCAATAGTGTACTTTATTTCATTCATTTCATAACACAAAGATTAAATCATCAAAGTTCAAACAAAAATTACAAAAGGACTTGTTCAAAACATAATCTATAATCATGGAAGGGTAAATTAAAAATATAAATAAAAGAATATGTAATGATATTCTGGTAAAAGTTTTTTACTTCCTCACATTCTAATCACGTGTATACGGTTATAAACCATATAAAAAAGCTGACAGCGGATAATGGAAGGTTTCAAATTACAAAGCAGTTTATGTGACAGAACGGGATTCTTACGGTTTTTGTGCCGCAAAGCTATCAGTGCTGAAATTACAGATCCGTTTATATTTTATATTCTATTTTTCATTCTACAAGTTTTCAATGACACTGTATTTTTTTGATATTTTATCGTTTATTTATTTAATTTTATTGATGGGGTTAAGATGTCGTATTTATAATCATAACAAATCTTTTTTTAAATAATAACTTGCAAATGACTTGATTATCCCTGTAATTATTGCTTATAACTTAAAGTACAAAACAATTATCAGCATGTTGAGCAAAGCCCTCTTGTCACATGAAGCAGGTTAGAGCATTAACCACCACGCCTCCTCAAGGCAGATTGGCGATTTCAAACTGTTAATTTGAAATAATGAGTCCAGGTTTTCTCAAGATATTTGTCTTCATCCTTTATCAATGGTGACAAACAATTGCTTGTGCATAAAGATAGATCCCGAAAATATTTTTCTTTATATCTAAATGAGAAAAATATGTTTATATATTAGAAGAAACTCGTTGTATTAAACAAGTTTGCACCATCAGGCTTTACACCGCGTTTTCCGTAAATCATTTCAGTAATAATCGGAACGTGTTGCTGCAAACTTGAAATGAATATACAGATGTAAAGACAAACTTTATCATTTTAATGTATTTAATAAAAATTTTAGTGTTTCAACTTTGATATTTTAAGTTCCATCTGTTTGAGAACAAATATCATTGGGAGGATGTATTTGTAAAAGTAATAGGATACATATTATTACTTCTATATTTATTTCTAAACGCTTACTTGCGTTTGTAAGACGAAAACCCCTGAAGTACTAAGATGTATGACATTTTGTATGCAAAAAATCTAATAAAGCAATGAATCCTAAAGCATTTCCTTAATATTCATCAACCCCTTTACCATTTCATCAAAATCGTAATTAGAAGTTAAATTTTTAATTTAATTGTAATATGTAATATATTATACTTCATGTTTGTTTCCTTTATTTTTATTTATGAAATTTATATAACTAAATTATGTTTATAGATATATACATCTTAAAATAAATAGAAATACAAACCCAAGCATCGCTGGCGATAGCAACTAATACTAACACAACACACACAACACTTGACACAAAGGCACCATAAATGTAGCCACGACGGGTGACCGCCATTTTGTATGACTGATTGATAAAATTCACATTCTCCAACAATTATCAATACAATAGTGATTAAAATGTTATCAAATGATATCATACTTAATGTCTGAACAATATCTCGTTAAACCACACTCGTTATTCTGATAAGGTCTTTGAGATACCGCTGGGAAAGTACATATTAATTTGTAGTATGTTTGTTAAATCATGAATGAATCATGAGTTTTTGGTGGATTTTTACATTTCAATTAAATATAAATTGTCATTATGATGTCAATTTTACTTATTATATATGTTCTGTTTATATTAATGTATTATTTTCAGTGTTGTCCATATAATTTTCTTTCGTATCACTTCTTCCTACCACCTTTATGCTGATGACGTTTAAATTCAACCTAAACCAAATCTAACCGATCTTTCCAATACTATTAGGTTGACATAAAACCGGGTGCGAATCACAAAGATGTAAATGTTTCGGCAATAAAATCAATCCTTACAACGCTTAGGTAATCTTACTTCGTATACCCAAACTCATATCAAGTGAGTATAAAATAGTACCTTCCCTGTCTTATTAATGGGACAGTTATTTAGTTTAGCGAAAAAATAAAAACCTTCTTTCATTTTTAACAAACTTTTATATGGAGTCCTCGGCTGAATAAGTTGGGAAGGAAGAAATAGGCATCTATTGGTTCCTTATGGAGGTAACTTTATTATCTATTATATTATATTATATCTTCTATTCCTATTTGAACGCTGCACGTAGACACTTATTATCTGGTCCGCAAAGAAGACAATTAATGATACTCAATCACCTATTTTATTAACTTCTGAACATGTTTTATAGTAGACCCTTAGAAATATGACCACATATATAATATTTGTGTTAAATTAAAGTGGATTCCTATCTGTGTATGTAGGAATTCTTATTAACATTAAACTCTATCATCATCATCAGCCTATTAGAGCCCAATGCTGAGAAAAGGCCTCTTCTCACATGGAGAAGGTTTTAGCATTAATCACCACACTTGCTCAAGACGGGTTGGCGATTTCAAACTTATAATTAAATGAAATATAACTGGACTTATGAAATTATAAGTCCAGGTTTCCTCACGATGTTTTTCTTCAGTCTGTCAGTGGTGTCTAATACACTTCGAAAGTTCAAATTTATAGGAAAAATCACATTGTTACTTGCCAGGTTTTGAACCCGCGCCCTCATGCATGAGAGCCGGGCCTTTAACCTTCAGGCCACCACGACAGTTTTTTAAACTTTACAACTAATACTTAAAAAAAATATTTGAATTTATTATATTATTTAATTATATCTCGCACAAATTATACTCTTATATATTGTTGAACTAGAAAAGATATTACTTTAAAACTACGACGCTTCGGTTACTTTACAGCAACCGTGATCACGGGCAGACGAGATGTGATGTGTGCTTTAAAGTAACCGAAACATCGGGATTATGTAGTTTTAAAGTAATAAAAAAATCGCGTAGTAAATCCGAAAATGTATTAGTTTTGTTTAAATGACTCGCGAAAATCTTAGATCTTATTATAGAAAAGATATGTTTGAACTATAGATGAAAGAAAGAAAGATATGTCAAATAACAGGGATAAAGTCGCAAATTACATTGATATTATTAGGATTCCTATCATTGTTAATTAAATTTTAAATAAAGCATATTATTTTTATGCCATGATCTAGTCAGAGAAAAAATGTAAAATATGATGAGTAGTAAGCATTTTAGGTATGGAGTAGGGACATGAGTCACAAGTATGGAATTCTTCTTTTGTGTTGTGAAAGTTACTATATCATTTTTTTTGTCGTCTCTCTATTACATGTCGCGTTACAGTCGGCGGGGAGATGGTGTAAAGTGAAATGCTTTAATATAGATCTAGGTTTTAATCAGAAATTTCAACATGCATCGGCCCTGACCGTTTTACTTAATTTGTCTTTTGTAATTTTATTGTAAATTAATATTGAAATTATATCATTGATATAATTCTATTTCTCGCCTTCTCTTTCTATTATTCTTTCCTTGACTTTAACGCTAACATCGAACGATCATTAGAAAATTATTTATGAATAAATATAAAAATTAGCTCATTTTAAATAAGTATTTTTAATAATTTATATTAATAATGATAATTTTTCCTTAATTTTACAAAACAATAAAAAACGTTTTGCTTATTTTTTAACAAGAATCGATTTAGAAGATCGTTAAAAAACCGCTATCATCTCTAATAAAAAACCGATAATTTGAAAATTAAAATATATAGATATCTTTAAGTATTATTCTTACGAAAATAATCACAAATAAAACAAATATTTAATTGCATAAGCTTTATTCTTAATAACTAATTCTTAGTTAATATTATTGTTAAGCAAACATAATCAAAACAAGTCAGAATTATGTTAGACTAGAATTAAGGTTTAGAACTAATATCTTAAGAGTAATATACTACATGGCTATAAAGTTTCTTTGTTTTTTTTTAATTCTTTGTGCGGTGGTTCACAACATATAGATCTTGCTTGAAAAAGGCTTTAAATTTTAAGAAAGAAAAATATAGAGCAATATTTAAATATAACCTTTAAATGGAAGATAAATGTAGAATATATATATACATATATA